>PVIW01009121.1:0-54477 GCA_004026585.1 Noctilio leporinus | reverse complement strand
TCAGTTTTGGTAGATTATACCTTTCCAGAAATGTGTCCATTTCATCCAGGTTGTCATATTTCTTGTCATACAGTTGTTTGTAGTAATTTCTTACAATCTTTTGTATTTCTGAGGTATCAGTTGTGATTTCCCCTCTTTCAGTTCTGATTCTGTTTATTTGGGTCCTCTCTCTCTTTTTCTTGATGAGTCTGGATAAGGGCTTGTCAATTTTGTTTATTTTTTCAAAGAACCAGCTCCTGGACCTGTTGATTCATAATAGCATGTGGTCCTTGGGTTTGTTTGGGTGTGCCAAGGGTAAAGAGGTGGTCACTGGTGACCCAAAAATGTCACTAGTCTTTCCACCAGGTGGGTTCAGATGCTGTCGACTGTGCACAGGTGTTGATTCCTCAAAGATACCACTTCCTTTCCCCCCTGGGGGGTTGGTTCTTTTAGGAATGTTCTGAGGTTCTTCAGTTGGTCCAAAAATATTTGATGCCATCCTGTTGGGTCGGTTTGAGGGAACACCTTCTTCTGGACTTCCAAAAAGGTTGCTTGATGCTCCTCCTGGAGGTTTCATGGCCCTGGAGCTGGCTCGGCCGCCCTCGCCCTCCGGAATATGGAACATCGGATGTAATTGATTAAGTGAGAATGAGGTCATGCTGGAGTAGGGTGGGCCTTAATCCAATATACCTGGTGTTTTAAAAAAATCCTTTGGATATAGAGACACACAGAGGGAGAATGGCACATGAAGATGAAGGCAAATATTGCAGTAATGCTTCTACTCAGGTCAAAGACTACTAGCAAGCTACCAGAATCTAGAAGACAAACATAAAACCGATTCTCCCTCAGAACCCTCAGGGGAAACCAACCCAGTGGACACCTTCACCTTGTACTTCTAGGCTGCTGAACTGTGAAATAATACACTATGTTTTTAAGCCTCCAAGTGTGTGGTACTTTGTTACAGTCCTGCAAGGAGACCAATAAACTACCCATCCATTTCACTCCTAGGTATTTGTCTAAGATAAATGAAAATATTTGTCCTCCAAAGAATTCTACAAGGTTATTTATAATAACCTCAAATTTGAAAGAGCTTCAATATCCATCAGCAGGTTAATGAATAAATAGATAATTTTTGATATGTTTATACAATGCAATATAATGGAATAATAATAATAATAATAAACTACTAATATATACCACATGGATGAATACAGCTTAAAACTCCCCATACTATACTGGGTGGGAAAAGCCAGGAACAAAAAATAGATCCTACGGTAATGATTCCATTTATATGAAATTCTAGAAAATGCAAAGCTAATTTATATAGTGAGAAGTCCAATGAGTATTTGGGAGAACAGAAGTTAGAGGACTAATTGGGGAAGGGTACCAAGGACCTTTTTGATGGTGATGGAACAATTTTTTTTTTTATTACGGTGATGTTTACATTCATCAAAACTCATGAACCTTTTACTTAAATTGGAAACTTTATTGGTGGACATTATAGATTTGATTTTTAAGAATACAGTGTTAGTAAAGGAAAAAATTACTCAAGATAGAGACAACACATATGGAAATAATAGCAATTGCTTATTTTAATTCTTAATGCTATATTGTTCATTTTCTTATATAGCATAGTAAAACCTCTAGCTATATAAAGTAGTTTTTTAATGGACATAGGATTTCTGGCATTTTCTCAAAGCTGTCACAGAGAAGTTTTTTTTCGTATTGCAGCACTAAGCTAGAAAACAAAAATAGATTGGAAATAAACACAAGTATAATTTTTAAAAATACATTGTTTGCTCTGGAGATTAGGATTATTGATAGGAAGGGGTTGCTTTTTACTTAGAATTTGTTATTATTGTATAGTGCTTGTTTTTATGCAATATTCTGCCCATTTAAATTTATACTTAAAATGGTAAATTTAGGTGTGGCCTCATTTTCAAATTTCCATCCATTGAGGGATAATTGTTTCTCTTTAAAAGAGATAATTGTGGTAGATGATTTCAGAAAAACCTGACCAACAGAGGTATCTAACAGAGTTGAAAACCATCAAAAACTTAATTGGGCCTATATTCAGGTGCTCTCTGTTAGAAATTTAAATTAGTATTTTCAAACTTGGCTACACAAGTAATCGCCTCAAAAATACTTACACCTGAATCCAATATCTAGTTAATTCTCTTTAATTACCCAGAAAATAGAATTTTAAAAATAGTCCCAGTTGACTAACATGTGAGACCAGTGCCAGCTGCATTTACCAGTGGTGCTAGTGACTGACAGCCTGCCATAAGTTAGTCTTCATCTGTGAATCAGCTGATTTCTGTGGGTGAAGAGCATCCAAAAAATTCTCTTACTATTCAAAGCACCACCTTTCCAATGCCGTACCTGAAGCTTTTATTTTGTAGTCCTAGGGCTGTACAAATGGTTGTTTTAGCAATAGAAATGATCGGTCAAATATGTAAAAAAAGGAAAAAAACAGAGTACAGTGCTCTAGTACTATAAATTTCTCAACTACATTCTTGTTCAGTATAAATTTCTCTGGTTCACTTATCATAAAGGATTTAGAAATATCATGGCATGGGCATTCCAGAGTGATTTTCCCTAACTCCTCAAAATTAATTAATAGGAAGAACTTGTAATTTTACAACTTTTAGTTGCATGTTATTTACTCCTGATTGTGTTCTAGATTTGTGTTGTAATGGACTTGTGTCCCTGCCACATTCCCATGTTGAAGTCCTAATCCCCAGTATTTAATGAGGTAATTGTATTGTTGATGCTTTAAAAAGATAAGACGGGGTCCTTAAAATAGGTTCTGGTCCAGTAGGACTGGTCTGCTTATAGAAGAGCTTAGGACATTAGACCACCTGAAGTAACAGGGATATGACAGTCAACTGCTAAGCCAACAAGAGAGGCCTCAGACCAAACCATCCCTGCAGACACCTTCATCTCAAACTTCTAGCAGCACAAACTGAGAAAATAAATATCGATGTAAGACACAGAGTCCATAGTATTTTTTAGGGCAACCCTAGCAAACTAATGCAGTGGTTCTCAACATAGGCTGCTCAACCAAATCACCTGTCAGTACAATAAAGATAAAATAATGGCAATGCCAATTAAATCATAATGGGAGGAAAGGCAATGTAAGGTGGGTGGGGATTATTTTAGAAAGTTTTCTATGTGATTTTTAAATTCCCAAGGACAGGCTTATTTAACTGACTTCTTTCTGTAATGGTCTGCCGTAAATTTGCTTAGTGAGAGAATAACTTAAAACTGATAAACAACACCACAAGTTTTTTACAATTTGTTCAGGTTTTATTTGTTATTTTGCCAAGATTGTTCCTTAAATTATATAGCACCTATTCCTCATAGGTGCTGTGATAGAAAGCACAAGTGTTTTCTATCACAGCACCTATGCTTTGTGATAGAAAACAAAAGTGACCCTGGCTCGTGTGGCTCAGTGGATTGGTGCCAGCCTGTGAACCCAAAGGTTTTGGGTTCAATTCCCCAGCCAGGACACATAACCAGGTTGCAAGCCAGGTCCGAAACTGGAGGAAGGTGATGCTTCTCTCCCTTCCTTCCTCCCTCTCTGCCCTTCTCTATGAAAATAATTAATAAAAATCTTTTTTAAAAAAAGGAACACTACTTTGAAAAAGAAGAAGAAAAGTGAATGGGTTTAGGTTTTTGTTGTCCAATAACAAAATAATTTTCTTCCTGTGTAGCTTGTGCAGAAAGACATTATTTATTCCATTATAATATTTTCTTAAGAGACACAGCTTCACATGTTTCTATTTTCTCAATGTCATATCATAGTACCATAGAAAACATAAATGCCAAGATTTTCAACAATTTCATGGTTATTTTCAAGATTACCACCAATTACTAATTTCAAGATTCTAAAATTCTTTGGTTTGATTTCTTCAGAGAGAAGGTGCTAGGTCAAATGTAAAGAAAGAGAAAAAAAGTCCTGAAACAGGAAAGAATATAAACAAGAAACCTGAGGCTGCAAGAACTCCAGCAGGAACAAAGTGTGAAGAATTGCCGTTTAAAGTGTCCTTCTTCCCAGATTATTTCCAAACAAGTTCTGCTGCCTGCTGAGCTAAAAATAGGAAAGACACATGCCATATATTCATAATTACATATGTAGATTGACATTGGCTCAATACTTTTGGGACAGACCTTGCATATCACTTTGGTACTTGACTCATATTTTTCTTGTCTATCCCATTTATTTTTCTCCTCTGTCTTTTATACTGGTAATATTAGAAATGCATATTTCATTTGTTTGCCATTCTGCAGTGAACACAGAGCCATTTGGTTTCATCTCAGTCCTCACCAGAAGTTACCCCCTTAGTATAATAATTTTGATAAAGTGAAGCTCCTGCTCCCACCAAGCACAGTTATCATATTTGTCATCCATCACTTCATCTTAGAAGGAGAAGGTGACTCTGGGAGGGTTGGTGGTTAAGGTAAAGAAGGAAAATTGGAAAAGGTAGAGTTAAATGTCTTTAGAAAAAGCATTCTCCATTTACTAAATACACTGTTCCATTTTACCAACTTGACCTACTCAGCCAGCTAACCCTTATGATCCGTCAGTTCTTCCCATTGGAACATTATTTGATTCATTGCCCCTGAACCAGCCACACTGAAACCCCATCCTAGGCTATCAAGAGGATCAGCTGGTTCATTTTTATGAATTCTCACTTCTCACAATATTTTGCTCCTTTGATTCTCTTGTTTTATTTTTTCTAGTTTTTAAATGTTAAAATTCCTGCTTTTTAATTATCATTTTTAATAAATTTATAACATATTTAACACAAGCATATTGCATGTGGACAGGATGTTATAAAATAATCTGTTTTACATGCAGCTGTTACAAGTATGTTTCTTTTATTCCTTAGAGAATTGTAGTACCTATGTCTCCCATAGATCCCACAACAGTAGCAGGCACAAAAGAGGCTCATATTAAGCTTGATTTTGTAAGTAATTATTCATTTAAAATCAAATGTAGGTAAAAATCATTACTTGGAATTTCTTTAAAAAAGACACTATAGAGATGTCTTTTTTACTTGACACCATTGTCTTTAAGAGATCTGGTTCTAATATTGATTTGGTCATAGTCCTGAGCATAGATGAAATTAATCCCTTATAGGCAAAAGCTCTAGACCTACTTCAAAATTGTGAGAAAAATGATACATTGCTTTTTAGTCATTAGTTTTATTATATGGATACTATTGTAGAGCTAGAATGTATAGTAGTATTAATTTGGTCACCTACAAATTACATACACAAAGAAATATTGTTTTGTTGGATCTCACTAAATGATAAAATGTAATAGGAACATGTTTCTCACATAATTAGTAATTTCATGTTTCTTTTTAAAATTTATTTTTGTTCAGTACACTGCTTGTTTTGAGTTGAATGTAAAGTGTAAGGCATGCATAATAATCTGGCTGCATAGATAAAAGAGTAGCCCAGCTTCTGTAAGCTTCACTGGGTGATTCATTACTTACTCTTCATTTATAAAGCTGGGAGGCATTTCAGAATGTGTGACTTCCTAAAAGTAATAAAATATCATGATGTGGAAAGAAAGTAAAATATTCATTTTGGGGAGATAAATTAATGTTCCCTGATCGCAGGCACAATTATTATACTGTCTATTTCAATGTGGTAATTGGAATTTTCTATTCTAATTTTTACTGGGATTGTTAATGCCTATGTTCCCAAACACAAGTAATTGGGAAATCAGGAGTCCATAAAAAGTCCCCTTTGTCAGAATATATATAATTTTCCACTTCCTAAACTGTAAGAAAGAGTTTAATAAAGAACAAAGTTGGTTCCAATACTGGGCTACATTAAAAAAAAAAAAAAAGAACATTTCTTAGCAAATTTAAATCCTAATAGTATAGTTAGAATTGTGTTTACCTCTGCAGAGTTTTCCTGTAAGTAGTATTTGCTGAAATGATATTGGAACTTCCAAACTTGTCAATGGGATAGAAGTAAAAAGAACATCACAACAGAGTTCTCTTAAACATATTGGAATTTTCCCAAGATTCAGCTGCTATCTTTTAAGTTAATCAGGGTTATTGACTAAGGAGATTGAAAACATTTATAATAGAGTTTTATTCCTAATTTCTTTGTATAACAATTGCATTAAAACTTTATATTTCTCTAGTTATCATAGCATGTGGACCCAAGCCATGCAGGCCAAAAAAGAAGGAATGAAAATTACCTATGGACTTGCCTACAGCATAATTCAGAGTGAGAGAATACTATGGATAAACACACCTCATATAAGACCAGTGAAAGTGTCTCGCAACTCTACACAGGGGCAAAGGGTCAAATAGGAATTGCATGGAAGAGAGGAGTGAAGCAGGGTTCTAATGGTAGCCCACTACAGATAGTATCTGATAGAATTTCTCTCTAGAAATAGAGGAATCCAAATGCGAGTGCAAGTGCTGGGAACAGGTCACAGATTTGGAGCATGAGAGCACTGGCTGTGAAGAAGTTGAAAAACAAAGTCTTAGAAATTTCTTGGCATGAGGTGTGCTAGCAATAGTAAGAGCAGAAGAAAGTATTTTAGCATGGGGAAGTAATCCTGGGAAGGTCAATGGCTAAGGTGAAGGAGGGCCATGCCAAAATATGTCACAAAAACAAAGCAGAAAAACAATCATTTATTAAATGCTCCACAATACCAATGGAAAAAATAATAATTTTGTATTAAGATAATGGGTAAGATATCCAAACCCCTTAATTCAATCTTATACTATCTCCTACTGTGAGTCCAGGGAAATCCAATATGTATAATGAATCAAAGAAAGAAATCAACTGTTACGTAAAGTTGTAAGAAGAAACTAGGAAATAAGAAACAAATCTTTTTAACAATAAATTTTAAAATCCATTTTGTAAAGCTGTTTTTAAAAAAGGCTTTGGAAAATAGGAAGAAAATTATAATGCAGTATTCTAATAATAGTTAAATATAATTGAGGCTTTGAAAAATAAGAGGAAAATTATATTGCAGTATTCTAATAAAACTTAAATGTAATTGCAGGTTAAGGAGCATCAGAAACTAGAACTACATCTCAGAAAAATAATGAATAAATGTCAGACAGAATAGAAATGAATGAGCACACAAAATTAAAATAAAGGGTAATATATTTTTACATAAGAAAACTGAATTTCAAGACACACAAAGAAGTAGGACGGGGGACCCCCCAAAAAACAGAATTATCTTCTGGAGGGTGGGTGCCTTGTGGTACAATCTTGCCCCACCAGGTGAATGTTCTAGGAACCCATCTGTATCAGTGTTGTGAGAGGTTGAGTTTGGCTTCAGTGATGTTTTTAGAAGACTCTTTCAACATGTTTTTCCATTCACGAAGGGTGATTTGCAAGTACACCAGACCACAAAGTGCTGGGAGTTCAGCTGTTTTTGACCTAAAGCAGCATGACCGTCCCCCGCCCAGCTCTGCCCTCCCTCTTCACAGATATTGCCCTGACAATTTGTTGTTTCCCAGGATGAAAAAAATTCCTGAAAGGAGAAATATTTGTGGATGTGGAGGAGGTAAGACAAAAAACAATGGCAGAAGCACTAAAAGGCATCAAAATCAACAAGTTTAAAAGCTGGTTTGAGCAGTGGGAAAAAAGTCTCAATAGGTGTATTGCATCAAATGGACAGTACTTTGAAGGTGATGAAGTTTAAACATGTAGGAATAAATACACAACTTTTAATAAATAATTTCTGGTTTGGGGCAGCCCTCTCTCCTACAGGCAAGGCCAAAAACATAGTAAGTATCAGAGAAGATAGAAGTCAAATGATTTAAGAAATTCAAGTGAAATGAAAAAAGATGTAAAATAGAAGATAAAATGATAGAGAATATTAGCAGAAAACCAAAACAGAAATAATATTTAAAACTATAATTCAAGGATGCCTCTTCAAAATAAAATATGGCCTGAATTTATATACTTCCCAAATATTTGGGACAGTTAAACTGAATGATCAATTCCAAAATGTATGATAAAACCATCATGTCTTCAAGCAAAATGTTCCTATGTACTTACAAAAAAATGTCATGTCAACATTTGATTTTCTTGACAAGCACAATACATTGAAAGCAAGGGAACAATGAAGTAAAAATTTAAAACAACTTTTGTTTTGAACCAAGTTTTCCTTCAAATATAAAAGCTATAGAAAAAAAATTAAACTTGAAGAACTCAGTGAACATTGGACTAATGAGAACTTTCTAAAGAATCTAGTAGAACACAAGCTTCACCCAACTAAGAAATAACATCAGCAAAAATTGAATTTAATATTGAATTTAATGTTGAAGATGTAACACTAAGATAAAAGTGGGATAAAAATGAAAAAACATTAGGTAAATGACATGTCCTCTTATAGAGTTAAAAAAGAAATAGGACAAAACACATGAGAAAAGAGAAAAGTAAAATATAGAAAAATTTCACTTATTGCCATATAAATAATAGATGTAAGTCAAAGAATATTCTTTAAAGCTGAGAAACTAAGTGTACATATCTAAACATGGAAAATGAGTACTAAATAGTAATATGATATACCAGTAGAAGAGAAACATAAAGCCTTTTCATATGAAAAATTAATTTAACATCTTTTTTAAAAGGAATAGACCACATAGTAGAAAGCACAATCAGTAGAAAATGAAATATTCCAGAGCTGAAAGTAAATATATTAATAAATATAAATAAGCTTAACATTAACTTCCTATGAAAGAAGGCATTTCATATTAGTTCAGGAAACCAAAGTAAACATTGTACTATATAAAAAAGATACTTTTAAAACAAAATGATTCAGAAAAGCTAAAATGAAGCATAAATAAATGTATAGAGCAGGCAAATGACAAATAAATATATAGAGCAGCCCAATAATAAAGAAACAAATATATAGAGCAAGCAAATAACAAAGAAAAGACAGAAGGCATTCAGATCTCCATGTCTAACAAGGTAGAATTCAGAGCAAAAGGATTAAAAGGGGGAAAGAATGACACTTCATAATGTTAAAGGGCACAGATCACAATGATGGCAGAATAGGTATGAATGCCTATACTAAATAACATAGTCACAGCTTTAATAAAATAGGACATTCAACTAGAAACAAGTGCTGGGCAACATGGGTGCATGTACCTTTATTCTAAGGTAGTTCCCATGGACACACACGAATAAATTAGAACTCAAAAGACATTTTCAGGTACACATAAAACATTCACAAAAAATCATACTGTATTAACTCATGAAAAGAGCCTGGAGTTTCATCAAATAGAAGAATGCCTTTGTCACAATGCCATTGCACCTCAGTTGAGGAGAGAAGGCTGCTTTTTTACCAAAGAATGTGCATAGGAAGAGAAGAGACAGAGCCCAGCATTCAAAATGTGGACAAAGACATGACAGGTACATTAAAACAAACTAACTCTATCATATCAAACTATAAAACAAAATATTTTCAGATTATACCTTGCAGAAATATTATCTTTTTTTCTGTAACGGGAGTATTAAGAATATTGCCATCATGTAGTATATTTGAATACAACTAAATGAACGAACCAGAAGTGAATGAGTGAACTAGTTGGTGATAAAAATGTCCCCCAAAGTCTCTGCACTTCTCCTTGTTAAGGAATAGGTTTGATTGTTTGTTTGCTTATTTTTACATAGCCCTAGAAAGTGGTATAAATTAGTAAAATATTTTTTTACTAAAAGGTAAAAGGCTATTTAGGATCTTTTTATCTTATTGTATATAGAAAGACAACTTCAGACTTTTGGAGGGATTGAGCAAAAAAAGAGAGGAAAAACTCATGGACACAGATAACTGCAGTGATGGCCTGGGGGCAGTGGAAGTGGAGGAGGGTATGAGGTGGACAAATGGTGACTTGAGGTGGTGAACACACAGTACAGTGTACAGGTGATGTGTTCTGGAATTGTGCACCTGAAGCCTGACCAATTTTGTTAACCACTTTCACCCCAATAAGTTCAGTAAAAAGGAAAATAAAAATAAGTTTCTTGACTGATCTCAGAACAAAATACGATAAACTAGTGCAGACAACTTTAAAAACTTAAATTGTGTAAGGCTGGCATCTAAACGCTAAGGACCACCCTGTCCAACGTGGTTCAGTTGGTTCGTGGTCTTCCTGCAAATTGCAAGGATGCCAGTTTGAGTCCCAGTCAGGGCACATGCCTGGGTTACATCCCTGACTGGGGGATGTGCAAGAATCAACCAACCAATGTTTCTCTCACAAATCAATGTTTTTTTTTCCCTCTCTTTCTCCCTCCCTTACCCTCTCTCTACAAATAAATAAAAATCTTTAAAGACTATGAAGTAAATTCAAATGTAAACCTTTGTTTGGACAGAAATCTTTTCAGTATATTCATCTCAGAAAACTTCCCATTTCATCAAAGGTCATGATTACATACACATTTTAATACAAATGCAGTTACATCAATTTTTGAATGGGGGTTGAAACTAATTTTATTTTTCTCAATGTAATGGTTCATTTCCTAGCTGGCTTATAAAAATGTGGCTTTTACATAGGGGCAAATGCAAAGACACACTGAAGGATTATTGCTGTATCTTTTAAATTGTCTTGTTCATCAATGACCTACTAAAATTTCATGGTACCTTGAATTCTGTTAGCTTCAAAAATTTGATTTTAATAACTGTAGCTATGTTATTTTCAACTCAGTTATTCTGGTAACTCAAACCATGTAATAATTGTTCAACTCTGAGGATTTTTTTGTTTGTTTGTTTTTAATTTGCTTGTATCCACACTCTAAAGTACTGATAAGTTTATGAAAGTATTTTTAATTAAAAGAAGGAATGAAGAACATACAAATTATGTATTGGATTGGCCAAAAAGTCTGTTATGTTTTTTCTATATGATGGCTCTAGTGGCACTTAGTTTTCTTTAACTTCATTCAAAACAATTTTGTCAAATTGTATTGTGACAGTGGTCATACCAGTGTGTACCAAAAGAAAATCAAGATTAGTGAATTTTTGTGCAGCCATTTTAACATGAAGAAAAATAAGCAACATTTTTGGTGTATTAAGCTTTATTATTTCAAGAAAAGTAAAAACTCAACTGAAATGCAAAAGAAAAAATTGTGCAGTGTATGGAGAAGGTGCTGTGACTAATTGAACATGCCAAAAGGAGTTTGCAAAGTTTCTTGATACCATTGACATTTTGGCCAAATAATTTTTGCTGTGGGGCTGTCTTATGCATTAGAAGATGTTTAGCTGTACCCTTGGCCTCTGCCCACTAGAAGCCAATAACAGGAGATAGCTGACAGACTTAAAGTATCCAAATCAATTAAGTTATTGGTGAAAATGAAAAAAATGTGTTTTATTTTATGGGAAAAAACATACAGACGTTTTGGCCAACTCAATATTATGCACTTATTATTCACCTGTGCTAGGGTCTGTGAACACAAGAGACTGTTTCTTTATCCGCCCCTAGAGGTTACAGTCTACTTGTGGTTAAATGCCAGTGCCCTTTAACCAAACTCTTTGCTGGCCTGATGTGGCTTCTGATAATGTTTACTTGATACTACAAGAAAACACTACAAATCAGAGCTTTGTGTTCGAAGGGATAATTTATCAGCATCCTGAAGCTCTTGCTGAGATTCGGCAACATTAATGTTGCTGAAATCAGTCTTGTAGTAATGATAGCAGCCAATATTTATTGAGTTTTCATTTATCTGGTAATACTGTGCTAAGCAGGTTACATCTGTCAGCTCAGTTAAGTCTCACAATCTCTGAGGGTTTGGGCTCAGAGTCACACAGCTGGTAAGTGATAGAACTGACAAAAGCCCAAGAGGTGCGACTGCAGAGACTTCCCTCAGGAACATCCTGCTGTAATCACTGGGTTTATTTGGGGGAGGCAAATTGATTTCCCTTCTATCATTCTCTCATGTCTACCATTAAGTATTCATATAATAGGAAATCAACATGTATTTATTGATTAGTCATCATCGCATAGGTCTTTATTCATGCTACAGTATTGCTTTGTCTTTGTTAATGCCAAACGGACTTCCCTCGTGGCTGTACCATTTTGCATTCCCAGCAGCAATGAATGAGAACTCTTGTTGCTACCTACCCTTGCTATCATTTGGTGTGGTCATTGTTTTGGATTCTATTAGGTATGTAGTGGTATCTTATTCTTGTTTTAATTTGCATTTCCCTGATGATACCTGCTATGAGCATCTTATATGCTTACTTGCCATTTGTATATCTTTTTCTCATGAGATTTCTTAAGAATTTTGGCCCATTTTAAAAATTGGATTGTTGTTGACTTTTAAGAGGTCTTTGTATATTTATGAAAATAGTCCTTTATCAAATACATCTTTTGCATACATTTTCTTCCAGTCTCTGGCTTATCTTTTTATTCTCTTGACAATGTCTTTCCCAGAGTGGATGACTTAATTTTAATGAAGTCCAGTTTAATTAACACAATAACAATAACCACAAGGGGATCTGGGGTCTCCCTTCGGTGTGGAGGCTGTGCTTTGAGGAGTCCTGAAAAAGGAAATTACTTTAACATTCAAAGATTTGTCATCAGAGATGCCAAAAGATGATAAACAGGCTGAAGTAAGGGAAAGAGTTACCTCTGTCAGGGAAGATTCAAGCATAGGACATGACTACTGGCTGTAAACTGCTTTTAGTTAGTAAATTCTCATCTCAGACCATCTGAACAACCTGCACAATATCGATGGAACCTGGCAGCCAAGGAGAGTGGACTGAAGTGATGACTTCTCTATGCTAGTTGGTGGGGGCCGTAGACACCACTGAGTGACCATGTGTACTGTGTGGCTGTCAAATTTTAAAATGAGCAGGTAGAGTAACAAATCTGCAACAAATTCTGCATTAAGCTTGAACATTCCTCTGGCAGAAACTATTTAAATGATTCAAAGACCACAGCTGTGGGCAACTGGTGATTAGCAGCTTCATCATAACAATGTGCCTGCTCATGTATCATATCTAATGCATGTTTTAAAAGATTTTATTTATTATTTTTAGAGAGAGAGGAAGGGAGAGAGGCAGAGAGGGAGAGAGACATCAATGTACGGTTGCCTTTCACCTGCCTCCAGCTATGGACCTGGCTGGAGACCTGGCTTGCAACCTGGTTACTTGCCCTGGCTGGGAATCGAACCAGCAACCTTTGGGTTTGCAGGCTGGTGCCTTATCCACTGTGCCACCAGCCAGAACAAATGCAGGTTTTTTTTTGGCAAAATATCAAATCACCCAGATAACTCGGCTCCACTGCAGCTCATATTTGGTTTCCTATGTCTTCTGGCTTTTCCCAAAACTAAAATTACCTTTGAAAAGGAAGAGATTTCAGACCATCAATGAAATTCAGGAAAATACAATGGGGCAGACAGATGATGGCAATTTCAACAAAGATTTTTCAGAGTGTTATAAATAGTGGAAGGGGCACTGAAAGAAATCTGTAAGGTCCCAAGGTGCCTACTTTGAAGGGGACTGAGGTGTCATTGTCCTATACACAATGTTGCTTATAGCTTGTATTTTCCTCAATAAATGCTTCTATTTTTCATGTTATAGTTTTTATATTATATGGATACTTTCTGGACAGACCTCATATATTTGAACACATTGTTACTATTTTTATTTTGAACAAATTGTTATCTGTTAAATCAATTAAGAAGAAAAACACAAGTTTTTATCTTGTTCTGTTTTTCTGTGAAAGTCCTTATTTTTCTTTCACATTTGAAGCATAACTTTTTAGGATGCAAAATTTTAGAGCAGTAGGTTTTTTCCCTAACACTTTCAACATTTTTTCTCTTCAACACTCATCTGTTTTTGCAGTTTTTGAGAAGTCATAAGTAATTATTATTGTTGTTGTTATTTCTCTATAAATAAGTGGTTTTCTCCCTCCCCTCTGGCTTCTTTCAGAATTTTTTCTGTATTTTTGATTCTCTATAATTTGAAAACAATATGCCTAGGTTTAGTATTTTTAGCATTTATTCTGCTTGGTGTTCTGTCAGCTCCCTGGCTCTGTGGTTTGGTGCCCTGACATTTATTTGGGAAAATCCTCAGTCATTATTATTCAAATATTTTTTCTGCTTCTTTCTCTTTTACCCTTCTGGTATTCCTATTAAGCATACATTATACCTTTTGTAGTTTTCCCACTGTTCTTGGGTACTTTCTACAGTTGTTTTTCAGTTTAGGAGGCTTCTAGACACTTACCAGCTCAGAGATTCTTTTCCTAGTCATGTTTAGTTTGCTAATAAGCCCATCAAAGGCTGCCTTCATTGCTATCACAGTGTTTTTAAACTTAGAATTTCTTTCTGTTCTCTATTAGAATTTCCTTCTCACTGTTACATTGTCAATGTAATCTTCCACACTACCTTTTTCTTTTCCCATCCATTAGATCTCTCAGTATTTTAATCATAGTTGTTTTAAATTTCAGGTATGATAACTGCAACAGTCATGATATATCTGAGTTTTGTTCTGCTTTGTCCTCTTTTTCCGAAACATTTGCTTTATTTTTAAAAAGTATTTTATTCATTATTTTTAGAGAGAGGGGAAGGAAGGAAGGAAGGAAGGAAGGAAGGAAGGAAGGAAGGAAGGGAAAGAAACATCAAAGTAATGGTTGCCTTTCACTTGCCTCCAGCTACCGACCTGGATAGAGACTTGGCTTGCAACCTGACTATGTGCCCTGGCTGGGAATCGAACCAGCGACCTTTGGGTTTACAGGCCAGTGCTTAATCTACTGAGGTACACCAGCCAGGGCTGCTTTGTTCTCTTATAGTATAAGTTTTTCAATAACTGGACATGAAGGGTAAAAGAAATTGCTATAAAGAGGCCCTTAATAACGTGGTGGTGAGGTGTGGTGAGGGCAAGCATTTTGTAGTCCTGCTACATCTCAGTCTTTCAGTGAGCCTGTGCCTCTGGACTGTGATCTTTTTTTTAAGATTTTTTTATTTATTATTTTCAGAGAGAGGGGAAGGGAGAGAGGCAGAGAGTGAGAGAGACATCAACGTATGGTTGCCTTTTACCTGCCTCCAGCTACGCAACTGGCTGGAGACCTGGCTTGCAACCTGGTTATGTGCCCTGGCTGGGGAATTGAACCAGCAACTTTTGGGTTCCCAGGCCGGCGCCTTATCCAGCCAGGGCTGGACTATGATCTTGAGAAACGCTTGCCAGTATCCTCTTTTCAGGTGAGACCAAAGACCAAAGTGGGCTGGAGTTATGTATTTCCCTTCTTCCCGGAAGGATGGACAGGGCTGGCATTGTGTTCTGCCCTCCATGTAGAAGGCCAGAGCCAGCTGCAGTTGGATTTTTCTTCCCCAGGCCACTTAAACTCATAATACCCAGCTGCTAAAGCTCTGGTTAACTAATTTCTGCCGAGGGCAGCCTTATTTAGAGCAGACTGCTGTGCTGTATTTAAAAATGGCTGTTTCGCCCTCCTGCTGTGGGAAGCACAAGTGGGTTCTCTCCGGTATTCACGGTATTCACGGTGAGAACCTGGGCAAGCTCCAGGTCACAAAACACAAAATGTGGGCACTGCCCTGTGACTGGCCACCCTGGAGATTTGACCTTGCAGACTTCCCTCTCTGAGCCTGCACAAGCCTTCACACAGTGTAGACGTTTTCCGCCTCATCCTGGTTTTCACCAAGGCTTCAGCGTACAGGCTTCTGCTCTGGTAAATTGTGATTTTCTGTATTTGTCTATCAGGCTTCACAATTTTAGAGGCAGGGGTTTGTCCTATGGTCTCACTTCTTTCATGGGTCTAGGAAGAGTTGTTGCTTTATCAGGGTGTTCTTTTTTTTTTTTACATGTTGTTCACAATACTGTTAACTTCCTAACTTCCTACCTGCCCAATTTCAATCCGGATATTACCAAATCCTGCCTTTTAAAAACAGGTGATATTTTGTTTATGGAGGATCTCTTTGGCAATTGACTTTAATTTTTAAACTATTACACTGACATATTTGTTATAATTTAAAATTTTAAAAACCCACCCTTGAACTTTGTACCTGAAGTGAGTGCCTAGCTCACGGTACTCTATTACTAGTCTTGAGAAACCTGAAAAGACATTACTTTCCCACCTGAGATGGTTTTCTTTCGATTCTACCAGGTGTCTGTGTGCACGTGCTCTCTACACCTGATGAACTAGGGTGTTATTTCAATGTCTAGGATTAGGTAAAAATACCCTAAGCTGTGGTCACAGGAAAACCTACCTACTTTTAGTTCTTCCTTGTTCTGCGGTGCAGCCCCCTGGGCCCTTGGTTCCCAGTTCTGTGGGACAAAACTCCTTTTGTCGTGTTATTCAGATTCCTGGGCTTCTCCCCCCTTTTTTTTAGATCCTTGCTGGGAAATTACAGATGACCTCATAAACTGTTCTTTCCCTCCAGACTTACTATCATCCTCCATGGAAGGTTTGGTCTGTATGAGCTAATCAGACATTAATGGTAATGGAAGTCTTGGATTGTTTTAAAAACTTAAATTATTTGCCTTTAGGAATTCTGGCTATTTGAATTCCCCAAATGATCATATAACTCCACCATTCTTTTGCTATGCAGACAGGTAATAGATAAGACTATTTTATGTATTAAGAAAAAGCCCCAAGAAAAGTGCTTAAAGGTTATTTAATTCCATCTTTGATTTCAATACATCAGGGAGTTAAAAAATTGTATCATCCATCATTGTGGAATATTTGTTCATGAAAGAGGTTCTACTTTTGTAATGACCTTATTTCTTACACAAAGAGTTCTTATAAATCATCTATCACTTTTCTTTCTTTACCTGTTTGGTAAGAAGGGCATTTCAGTGGTCCTTAAATCTTTCTGGATTCAAACAATACTTTTAGAATCTAAAGAAAGCTATAAGACTTCTCCACAGAAATATTTAATTTTGCTCAAGTATTTGCATATAAATGTAATGAGATTTTTTTGTTTTTTTGTGGGTTTTTTTTTGTTTTTTGGCATCTCAGGTATACATAAACATAATAACATTATACAGGTTCAATTATTTGAACATTACTTGGTTCTCAGTGACTAAATTTTATGTTAGTGATGACAAATAACCCCATATTTTGGGCCAGCTCTACCATTGCCTGAAATGTTCTATTCTGCTGGTCATGTGGGTAAGAATATGATAGTAATAAGAAAAAGGATGGAATAGAATCAGAACAGTGGAAGGAAACGGCTAAAGAACTTCATGTTAAGCAACAGAATTGGAGAAGAAGAAAGGAGGGAGGGGAGCGGTGGCCATGCCTGGGAAGATGGTTAGTGCTGGTCACAGATTCAGGAACTAAGCATCCTGAAACAGTGTTAGTGAACACAGCATGAAGACCATGCTCATTGTTTTGATATGATTCCTTGGACCAGCGGTGAGAGGTGTGTACATGTCAGTAAGAAAAATTCCTAAAGGAGAATCACCGTGAGCATGCAGACAAGATCTCTCTGAAGGGATGGCGACTAGAAGCCACCTGTGGAAAGGAGAAAAATGGCACAGAGACCTGACCCTTAGGGAAGGGAAAAAAGGGTTAGGGACCTTTTCTTTGGAGCTAACATTTTGGATTAAGGCCTATGTGTTAAAACTAATATACACATGAAAAAGTGGGTCCCAAAATAAAACAGGAGAGGCTGCATCTCCCCCATTACCTACCATCCTTTCCCTCTGTCCCAGGATACACACAGTCATGAATGCAACTCATACCATGTAAAAAATGAAACCATTGGGGTGGGGTGAGGGGCATTGGCCTTTAGACACAACCAGTGTTGGTGATTTCAATTCAGTTTTGTATTGCTCTATTTAACATTATATGGATCATTATACAAATTCATTAAAAGCTGGGAAATTCTATTCCCAGGAAGTTCATATGTATTTGGTGTAACAACAAGCCTGAGCCTAAAGGATTAACGTAATTCAAAGTATATTAATCCCTCCTGAGTGGCACAAAGCTTTGTTTGATTTATTTCAGAACCACCAGAGGTTGCTTGATGCTTATAGAATCTGTTATGGTAGTTGAACTTAGTAACTCACCTTTTTCTGTGTGTCAAGATTATATAGGATGTTGAAATTCAAAGGTTACCATTAATATTTGCAATTTATGCAGTAATTCTAAAATATAATCAATTGAGTCAGAGCTAAGTAATTCCATTAGGAGCAATCCTGCTTCACCCACCCTTCTGTTGTTCTGCCACCCTCCACCCCTTATGCCAAATGAAAAGGGAAAAATAACTCAAAGCAGAAATGAACCTCAACAGCTATAAGAAGAAATGTAAAAAAAAAAAAAAATCATTTTATAAACTTCAAAACTCTAGGTCCTTCACAGAGGTATAAAAATGTTTTTTTTTTTTTTTTTTTAAAGAAAACTGATAGTTTTGGTATCACATGTTTGATAAGGCAGTAATTCAAAATGAGAAGTAGAAAGATTTTGTTTATATATGCCCCCACATCAGAAACAAAATAGTGCGTTTGTTCCAGTACTGACTGGAATTTTTCCTTTCTGAGCCTGTGGCCATTCTCTTACTAATTTAACTTTCCCCCAAAAGAAAAGATTATTCATGTTGGCAATTTCTAATTTCCCTTGAATTGCTGCGTATTATGCAAAACCTATCATCTGCCTCTGCTTATGCCCTGAGCAAAGAGAATATTTTTGTTATATCAAGTGGTTAGCTACCTTTTACCTGGGGCCTTCAGGATAAAAAGCTTGGATGAAATGTCAGAAAATGGTATAACTTAACCAAATATTGCTCTAAAAGCTATTTGAGTATAGCAAGGCCAAAAGAGCAGGACACAACTTCCCCTGAGAAGATAGTTTGTTATAATCTCAGATCCCAAGAAAGTAAGAAATTGAGAACACACATCAGACAACAGCCCCCCGTCCATCATCAATATCAGGGGCCCATTCAAGGCCAAGGGAAAGATGGGAGCCTCTGGCAAGAGCCCTTGTTGTGGTTCCCCCAGGAAAGAGCAGGTGAGAATAAAATGTCATTTTTTAGCCCATCATTTTTTATCAACACAACATGTTCACTGTTACCTTGTTATTGTTTGATATCATTTCAGAGCATCTTACAGATTTCTTTTGCGCAATAGGCTGGCTTTTGATTGATATGGATATTTTCCAAATTAGCATTGACATGCTGGATTATGGGAAGAAACAGTCTTACTCATTTTGGAAATGCAGCATTTAAATGCATCTTTGAATTTTTAATTGAAAAGACTAATGAAAACTATTTTTATTTCATAAGAAACGATGAGATTAAATGCATTCAGGTTGCCCTATACGAGTGAAGGAAGGCAAAATAAAGAATATCAAATTTAAAAAATAATAACAGGGATGTATATTGTATTGGTCTGCTCAGGCTATCATTACAAAATTCCCAAACTGGTTTAAATAGCAGTTCTGGAGGCCAACGTGTTACCAGGGTTGACTTCTTCTGTGGCCCCTCTTCCTGACTTGTAGGTGTCTGGCTTTGCTCTGTGTCCTTATATTGCCTTTCTTCTGTGAGTATATGGAGAGGGAGGGAGCTCTGACATCTCTTTCTATAAGAACAGTCTTATCTGAACAGGGCACCACCCTTATGACCTCATTTAACCTGAATTACCTCCTTAATGACCCTATTTCCAAATACAATCCCTTTAGCATAGTAGAGTTTCAATGTATGGGTTTTGGGGTAAATAATTCATAATATATGTTCATGCATCTTTTGATGGACTACTTTTTTATGGTTAAGACACTGAAACCAACATTTCATTGCTCAGAGAAGTCAGAGATTAGAAAGTAATAAAGAGCCGATATACGCTTCCCTAACAGACACTTAAAAGAATATGTTAAATGTAAAGAGAAAATAAATTTGCTTCACATTGGAAACTTCAAGCATTGGCCCTTGCCGTTGAAATGCCAAACATGGACTTTGAAGAGATGAGTCATCACTTAGGAATATACAAAAATGTGAAAAGTATCTGTTCATAATCATGTACCTAGACTTTCTACTCTTAAGCACCCAGAGCAAGAGAATGTTTAGTTTTGGGCTTCAGTGAGGCTACCATCTTGTTGATGAGAATGGGTTGAAATATCTTTATTCATGAAATTATAAATTGGGACAAGTATAATAGAATAACAAAAAGAGAAAAAGGAAATCATTAATGTTAAACAAAAAGCAAATGTATGGTACAATAATAGACAATTCATAATACTTAGAAAAATTGAAAGCTAAATCAAGTATCAATATCAGAGAGTGGTTAGGTTGGAGAAAGTTGAATGGTGCTAACAAAACTTGCCTGTGACAAACTATAAGAATAGAGGGAATGGGTAGGTGGGGGCCCAGCTATCTGTCTTTTTCTGCTTGAAGCTAAGTTTTTGTAGGGATGTAGCAGACGGTGAAGTCAGACAAGTAAAGTAAGAGACTAGCTATGTGTTCTAGGCTGCTCAAATTTCCAGTCAAAAAGACTTTGGATCAAAGGGGAGATGAAGAAAATCATTCAGGATTTATTCACCAACTCCCAGGCATACCTACAGCTGGCATAAATGAGTTTTCAGACTTCTCACTGAGTGCTTGCTGTGCCCTTCCCTTCCCCACATTTGAAATAACGCTCCCCTGATGTATGGGGTGCTGCAACTTAGCTCCCTCCATATTGAAGACAACATCCTACCCTCAGCCTGAACATAATCTGCAAAACACCTGCTAGGTCCCATCCAGCGCTCTCTCACTTACAGATCCTGGACTGCTTTCCATCTTGTCCAGCTCTTTATCTTTGTCACCTTCTGTGAAAACAAAATACAAGTTCAGAAAGAGACTTAAATGATGAAATATTGTTCCTTAAAGGGAACCTGAGAAATCTAAATTGACTTAAAAACAATAAATAAATGAGTTAATCTGAGAGCTGTAGGAGCCTGTCCAAAGTCAGACAACTCGATGGATGATAGGGGCAAAGAGGAGATTAAACCCAATTCTCTGAATTCCTAATCCAGCCTTTGTTTTTTGTTTTTGTTTTGTTAATTCTTGTTTTTAAACCAGTATGCCATGCTCAGGATAGAGTGGTTAGGTACCCACTGCATAGTTTTGCAAGTGCATGTGCTGCTGTAAAGGAAACCCCTCAATATTTTGCTTCAGACCTGAAGAGTTGTTCAAATAAGATGAGAGGTAGTACATTTACCCAACTGCAACTGAATCTGATAGAGAGTGACCAACCCATTCATTGTCATAGTCACAGTTTGTAAATGGCCCACTTCAATGTATATTGTGCCCATAGGAGCAGCATTGTGGAATATTGACTGGACGCATATTTTACAATGGTACTATTCAGTCCATAAAACTAGTCATTTCCACATCTTAACACTTTGTCTCATCCTCCTAATTTGCAGATTAAGCAGTTAAAAGTTAGCAGTTTGAGGGCTCCGCAAAGAACAAATTTTGTGAACATCAAGATTCAAATAGAGATAGATCTAGACTGAATTCTGTTTATAAATAAATGGCATTTGAGGATTATGCCTAATAGTAACAGATACCAGTAATATCTAAGAAAAATATTTGTCTCCTCCAATCACTCTTCAGTATGCAAACCTTTCACTTGAACTCAATAGTTTAAAGATTTTATTCCTTTACAAGCATAAGCTTTGGTCATTAGAACATTAACCAAATATATCTTCCTTTCCATAAATATAGACAATTTAGGACAGAATGAGAATATTGCAATATTGGTATTGCAATTTTTAATAAAAATCTGTATGTGAAGTAGAACTCTGATTTTCCCTTGGGATAAACCATTCTCTGTATCTAGCCTCCCATTGGCTCACTCACCTAAATCTAAACTTCAGTTTATTTAGATAAATGCTTTCCAATGTAATCTACCTGAAAATATCTGAATGTATATACAGGTATAAAATTTACAAATTCAGCATGCTTTCTGGGTGTGTACATTGGGAAAAGTTATTCCTGAATTTCTTAAGGTCTTATTTTTCCACTCCTCTTTAAGTATTATAGGTCTTGTCTTATCCTTGACCATTGCTAATTTTCCAGATTAATGGTCCTGAGGTCAAGATCAGAAAACAAGTAGCTCTAGTCTTTGATGTCTTCTTTATAATTTCTGAGAGTTTCTCCAGAATGTTAAAAACTACATTAAATATTTCACTTTGTGCCAGTTAACGTCCTTAAGTTCCTTCTGATATTCAGAGCCTATTTTTTTTTTTAATTTGGGAAACTGGCAAGGAGGAACACAAGGAAAAATCTCTTTGTTGACTTTCTGCCTGAGTTAAATATTGAAATTAAAAGTTGAAGGCATAGTACTGACTTTATGTCAGATATTTAAAAATTTGCTAAGGAGTTAAATGAAAAGAGTATAAATCTTCTCAAAAAATGTGATTGGATCTGGCTGGTGGCTTAGTGGATAGGCGATTGCCTGCAAGCCCAAAACGTCACTGGTTTGATTCCCAGCCAGGGTACATAACCAGGTAGCAAGCCAGGTCTCCAGCCAGGTCTATAGCTGGAGGCAGGTGAAAGGCAACCATACATTGATGTTTCTCTCCCTTTCTTCCTCCCTCCCTGATCTTCTCTCTAAAAATAATTAAAAAAAAAAATCTTATATTCAAAGTTTGTTTCTGTTTCCACATATTGAAACTCGGAAGGCACAAAACTTCGATATTGCAAAGTTTTGCTGAATATCATTTTTACTAAGGTTAAGGTATAGAGCAGAGAGCAAAGTTAGTATGAAAACGTGTAAAACTTAGGAGCTGTGGCAGATTCATATGAGGAAAAAAAGGAAGCTTACATTGGGTATGACCTTCAGAAAGCATCCTATACAATTCCTCCATTTTTTAAACCTCAAGAGTTGGACTAAAAAAAAAAAATACACCATAACTGACATGAGAATAAAGTGGATTTGATAGATTCATTGTTTTTAATATAAATCCTCCGCAGCTTTGAAATTGAAAACTCTTCTGAACTTCACTCATTTATCTGACATCTAATTTAGATACATTTTGAAACTATAAGCTTGTTTTGAACATAATACACTCTCATAAAATGTGTTTGATCAGTCTGTTATATCCAATTGATTGATGGTGTTGAGTTCAGCTATGTCCTTTCTGATTTTCTGCCTACTGGATCTCTCCATATATGAAAGAGGGGTATTAAAGTCCCCAACTATCATAGTAGGTTCATCTGTTTCTCCATGGAGTTCTATCAATTTTGGCCTCATATAGTTTGACCCTCTTTTTTTAAGGCATGCAGTGAGAAGTATGTCTTCTAGGAGAATTGAACCCTTTATTCCTATGCCTCTCTTTATTTCTGATACTTTCCATGTTCTGAAGTGGGATCTAAAAACAACAGAGCTACTCTCATTTTATTTTGATTGGTTTTACAGTGGTACACTTTTCTTCACTCATTTACACTTATTTTATATATGTTTTATATTTAAAGCATTGGTAACATAATTGTGCCTTATTTTTATCCATTCTGAAAATCTTTATCTTTTAATTGATTAGACCAGTGACAATCTAAGTGATTATTGCTATATTTGTATTAATATATACCATATGTGTTAGTGTTCTCTATATGTTGCCTTTGATTTTTGTTTCTACTTTTATCTTCTACCCTATTTTGCCTTTTATAGTTTTGAGGATTTTATATGATTCCATTTTCTCTCCTATTTTATTAGTTGTACTTTTTAAAACTTTTTAAAATGACCGTGTTAGCATTTGCTATATAAATTTACAACTAATCCAAGTTCATTTAAAAATAACACTATACTGCCCTGGCTGGTGGCACAGTGGATAAGGCACTGGCCTGTGAACCCAAAGGTCACTGGTTCAATTCCCAGCCAGGGCACATAACCAGGTTGCAAGCCAGGTCTCCAGCCAGGTCCATAGCTGGAACCAGGTGAAAGGCAACCATACTTTGATGTCTCTCTCCCTCTCTACCTCCATCTCTTCCCCTCTCTCTAGAAATAATAAATAAAATATTTTAAAAAATAACACTATACTACTTCACCATATGTGATAAGGTGTTGTATAGAGTAAGGTACTGTACTTCACAGTAAGTATAGGTAGTATGAATATAACAAAATAATCCTAATTTCTACATATCGTCCCTTGTATAATTTCTATTATTTATTTTGCTTATATACAATCACATGTACATATAGGTATATGTTTAAATGCATTGTTGCTATTATTTTTAACTAATTGTTGTCAGATAAATCTAGAAACGTTAAAGTATTCATTTTATCTTTGCTTATCCCTTCTCTGTTCTTGCCTAAATCCAGGTTTCTGACCTATGTAATTTTCTTCACTCAGAAGAACCTCTTCATCCTTTTCTTTCAAGGCAGTCTACTGGTAACAAAACCCCCTCAATTTTATTTGTATAAAAATGTCTGTTTATCCTTTACTCTTGAAGAATAATTTCACAGGTTACAAAATTCTAGTTTCGTGGATCTTTTTCTCTCAACAGTTTTAAATGTTTTATGCATTCTTATCTTCCTTGAATACTTTCTGAGAAGTCAGATATAACTCTTACATTTATTACTCTAGTGTAAGTTCTTTTTTTCCCCCTCTGGCCTCTTTCAGGATTTTTTCCTTTATCTTTTACTTCTATAATTTGAAAATGATGTGCCAAGGTGAAAGTTTTTTTGTTTTTTTGTTTTTTTTAGCATTTACTTTGCTTAGTGTTTCCTAAGCTTCCTTTGTCTGTGGTTTGATGTCTGGCCTAATTTGGGGGTAATACTCAGCCATTATTGTTTCAAATATTCCCTCTATACTCTTTTCATTATTTTCCTCTGCTATTCCTATTACCCAGATGTTACACATTTTAGAGTTGTTCCACAGCTCTTGAATATTTTGTTGTTTTTATTTTTTCCCAGGTTTTTTTTTTTATTGCTTGCTTTTCAGTTCTTAGATTAATATTTAGACATTCTCTTGCTCAGCAATTCTTTCTTCAGTTGTAACCACTCTACTAATAAACTCATCAAAGGTATTTTTTATTTCTGTCACAGTGTTTTGGTATCTAGCATTATATTTTTGGAAGGGGAGATCTTTCTTCAAATTTTCATCATCCTTCTAACATTGCATGCTATTTACTCTATTAGAACCCTTAGCATATTAATCATAGTGGTTTTAAATTCCTGGTCTGATTTTAAAATCACTATCATTTTTGGGTCTGGTTCTGATGTGTACTCTATTTCTTTAAATTATTACTTTAGCCTTTTAGTATGTCTTGGGTTTTTGTTTGATATATATAAGATGGGACACAAATGGGTTTAAGGTTGTTTAGTCTTGTATTATGTGTATTTTCCACAAGAACAACTGTAAACCTTTTCCTGCCACACCCTGTATATTTATGGACATAATGTACTAGGCAAAAGAAGCTTCTGTAAATTGGCATTTAGTAGTGGGATAGTAAATTGTGGAGGGAGAGGAAGCTTTCTATAATCCTATGGTTATGCCTCAGTATAAGCATAGGCCTCATAACAATGGTCAACCATGAACCACAAAATGGCAATGGTCCTGTAAGATTATAATGGAACTGGAAAAGTCATACCACCTAGTGCCGCTGGAGCTGTCACAATGCCATAAGCACCATGCATTACCCATGTGTTTGTGATAATGCTGGTGTAAACAAACCTGCTGCACTGCCAGTCCTATAAAAGGTTAGCATATGCCATTATGTGCAGTACATAATACTTGGTAATGATAACAAACTGCTATGTTATTGGTTTACATATTTACTATATTATTCTTTTGGAGTGTATTATATTAAAATTTTTTTTCTGTAAAATAGTAGGTTGTGTTACACCTGCAAGTAGCTCACACAGCTTGTGTTTACCATGCCCCTTGATTGCATCATTTTCTCTTATGCTGGACATAATCTCATACTCTTTTATAAATTTAGTGTATCCTAAGTGTACAGTGAGTGTAAAGTCTATAGAAGTGTACAGTAATATCCTGGGCTTCCACATTTATTCACCACTCACTCACTAACTCACCCAGATAAACTTTCAGCCCTGCAAGTTCTATTTACGTTAAGTGCCTTATACAGATGTACAACACATGAGGTCCGTCCAGAAGGTATCCAGCCATGTAATATGAAAAATAGAGACATTTATTGAAGAAGCTACAAGAAACATTGTGCATAGGATAAGGATGCCTCAGTCCCCTTCAGAGTAGGCACCTTGAGAACCCACACAGTTCTCCCAATAGCCATCAGCTGCCCTTTTGTATGTTCCTGAATCTCACTGATGGTCTGAAATCATTTCCCTTTCAAAGGTGATTTTAGTTTTGTGAAAAGCCAGAAGTCACAGGGCACCAAATCCAGGCTGTAAGGGGCTGAGTCACCTGGGCGGTTTGATGTTTCACCAAAAAACTCTGCTGAGGACATCATGCGTAAGCAAGCATGTTGTGATGAAGTTGCCAATCAGCAGTCATTCACAGCTGTGGCCTCCTGAGTCAGCCAAATAGTTTTTGCTGGAGGAATGTTCAAACTTAATGCAGAATTTGAGACAGACTTGTTGCTCTGCTTGCTTAGTCATTTTGAGTGGGATGGCCACACAGTACACATGCTCGTTCAATGGTGTCTACTACCTGCACTGACTAGTACAGCGTACACTGACAGTGTACATCACTGTTCACAAATGCAAATTCCAGCCCCCTGTCCTTGGCTGTCAAGTTACACTGATGTAGTGCAAACCATTCTCATTATGTTAAAAATGGCTGGGTGCTTTCTGGACAGACCTGAGATTTTTATAACTTACATAGTGCCTTTTGTACTGTACCTCTTCTGTGTATTGCATACAGTAACATGGTGTACAGGTTCGTAGCCTGGGAACAATAGTCTATGCCATGTAACCTAGGTGTGTAGTAGGCTCTGCTAAGTTTATGTAAGAATTATCATATGATGTTTCCAGAATGAAATTGCTTAATAATACATTTCTCAGAACACATCCTTGTACTTCAGCAGAGCAGACTGTACTGTATTTGCATCTGCCCCTGGACTGTGAGCTTCACATGTGCTTCTCATCTGGGACAGGATAGTATAAGTGAGCTGGACTTGGGTATTTCCTTTTCACCCAGTAGAAGATAGAGCCAGCTGGCATTGCATATTTCCATCCACTTTGGAAGTCAGTTAGGCTTTAGTAATACTCCAGCAGCATGGGCTGTTTAACTGTCCCTGAGGACAGGTATTGGTAAGAGCACGAGGCTCTAGTGCATTTAAAAGATTTTATTTATTATTTTTAGAGGGAGGGGAAGGGAGAGAAGGACATAGACATCAATGTGTGGTTGCCTTTCACCCGCCTTCAGCTATGGACCTGGTTGGACACCTGGCTTGCAACCTGGTTATGTGCCCTGGCTGGGAATCAAACCAGCGACCTTTGGGTTCGCAGGCTGGTGCCTTATCCATGGTGCCACCAGCCTGGCAAGGATTTAGTGCATTTAAAAATGGTTCCCTTTCCCCTCTTCCTGCCAGATGTCTGAGGGTGTGAGAACCTGATCAAGCTTATGCAGGTAAATCAGAGCCAGTTCATGGGGCTCCTCTGTGACTGGGTTCCTTGGAGTTCAGGTTTTTCCAACCCAGCACTATTTCTTATGGAAGTTTCTTATTGTACTCTTCTGCTCAGGTAAATGGTTAATTCTCTGTGAGTCTTTCCAATGTGGGGCAGACTTGTCCTGTGACCTTGCCTCTCATAGGGATCCAAGAAGAGTTTTACATTGATTCTTTCAGATTGCAAACCATCTTCTGCCTAAATTTTGTTTTATGTAGTAAATGTTCTAAAATATTTTCTTTTTTTCTTGCAGATTTTCTTCTTGCACATTGCAGGATTCTTAACTGGCATCCATATTAATTTTTCTATGTCTTTGAATGAATGTAAATTACTTAAGAAAGGCTTGTTAGTTGCCTCTCAGTCTCACCTAATAATAAAGTGGACTTTTCCCCTGTACCTTAATTTACATCCTTGTTCAACCAGGCACTGCTATTGTACTTATTTCTTCTTTTTAGTATTCAGGCCTGAAAGAAATTGTGGAGATGTGGATTACCACTGGACATTTAGCTGGATTAAGGAAAAGTAAAGGGAGCTGAAACTAGAAAAAGTCTTTAACAGGTTAGAGTCACTGCAGGAAATGTGATTTTTAAATGAGTTTCTGTAGCCTGGTTTCTCTTCTAAGGCAATAATTGCTGAGCCAAATATCTTGTATAGCATATCTGACTGAAAACATTGCAGGATACACATTTCTCATTTAGGGAGAGAATCAGAATAATTCAGGCAAATTCTTTATTCTCGTTGAAGCAGCCCCATAGTGAGAAACTGTGTCAGAGACTGAAGTTTGTCTGGGTATGCTGTATGCCTAATTGATACTGGATTGATGTCATAAAGGTGGCTTAAAGCAAAGTTATCTCCACCCCTCTTATGGTAAACTCATGGCTACTCTCGTTTTTTCAAATTTAGGTGCAGCTTTTCTCCAATTTTGGAAAATGTTCCCCATGCTGGAAAAGCCTCAGGAAACTTTAGGAATCTATGCAGGTGAAGAGTCATACTGTAAGACATTGATGTCGCCACTGGTGAGTTTTTCCAGTTTCATTAGAATGCTGTTGGTTAGAGATGCCAACTCATGTTTCCAAATAATTAAGAAACTTTATCTCAAATCACAGTCCCTTCCAAACTTTGATAAGGGGAAGTGCAATTTCCTATAGTTATATCTCTCAAAAAAATGAAGCTTTCTTTAAAAAAGGAACTGTGATTTAATGGTATCTTGGTAAAAGCTATTCCCTTTGTATTAAATAGCAGACATGTTTTAAAAATTAAGGTATTTGGTTGATATTATGTATATTTGATTTGGCTTTTAATGATTATGAAATAATCAAGGCTTCAGAGAATGGGGACTTTTTAGTTGTTGCAAAAAAATATAACATTCAATTTATCATCTTAACTATTTAAGTGCTATAGCTTAGGTAGTGTTAAGTATATTTACAAAGTTATGCAACAGACTTCTAGAACCCTTTCATCCAGAAATGGAAATTTTTACTTATTTAAACCCAAATTCCTCCTTCTCCCTCCCCCAGCCCTTAGCAATTATCTTTTTACCTGTTTACTCTCTGTGTTCATGATTTTAATTAACTTTAGATTTTTTATATGAGCAGAATCATACATTATTTATTTATTTATTTATTTATTTTTGTGTGACCAGCTTATTTTGCTTAGCATATTGAATGTGAGTTTCTTCCACTTTGTATCATGCAACAGGGTTTATTCCATTTTAACAATGCATAATATTCCATTATACATATATGCCCCCTTTTTAATTTACTCATCTGTTGATGTATATTTGGGTTGCTTTTATCTATTGGTCATTGTGCATAATGCTGCAATAAATATGAGGGTACAAATATCTCTTTGGGATCCTGATTAGAATTCTTTTGGATATATACCCAGAAATTGGATGAGTGGTTTATATGATAATTCTATGTTTAGGATTTTGAGGAGCCTCCATACTTTTTTACATAACAGCTGTATCATGTTACATTTCCACTAACAGTGTGCAAGGTTCCAATTTATCCACATCCTTGTCAAAATTCATTTTCTACTTTTCTTTTGGTAGTGGCCATTCATAGTGCTTTTGAAATGCTATTTCTTTGTGCTTTTGATGTAGTTTCTCTTATGATTAGTGATGTTGGGAATATTTCCATATACTTTTTGGCCATTTGTATACATTCTTTGGAGAATTGCTCATTTTAATCAGGCTATTGGTTTTGGTTGTTGCTTTACGGCAGTTTCTTATGTCTTTGGGATGAATGAGGACATTTTAGATGTTTAAAAACAAAAGTTTTATTGCAGAATAGTAAATGGCTTAAGGCATTGGTAAAGCTAAAGAAATGTATTTTAGGTTGAGCTTTCAGAAATGACTTAATGGAAGAACAAAGTTACAAGAAGAACTAAGGCTTCTTCTGTGCTTAAGAAAATTAAGTCCTGGCTGATGGTACAGTAGCTCTGGCTGGTGGCACAGTGGATAAGGCACCAACCTGCCAACCCAAAGGTCACTGGTTCAATTCCCCAGCCAGAGTACATGACAGGGTTTTAAGCCAGGTCTCCAGCCAGGTCCATAGCTGGAGGCAAGTGAAAAGTAACCATACATTGGTGTCTCTCTCCCTTTCTGCCTCCCTTCTTACACCTCTCTCTAAAAATAATAAATTTAAAAAATCTTTAAAAATGAAAATTAGAAACCTGCTCCTGTAAATGCCATATTGAAAACCATGCCAGGACATATTACCAAAATAAGAAAGCCACACCAAGACCAGAAAAGTTAAAATATAAAGGCCATTCTCATAAAGTTCCCATGATCACAAAGCCACTGTTAAAATTGTGGCTTCCAGAAACACCTGCAAAAAGTCACTAGGAAAGTGAATGTCCTACATAATTCTTAATAATATGCATGGACCAAGTGAGCACACACTGATATCTCACCTAATGCTGCCATAGGAAACAAGTCACTCCCATAACTGTCTTTTCTAGTAGAAATAAAATAAACAACAAAAACAGCCCCACAGCACGTTGACTATGTAAAGGTCAGGAGAGCATGTCTGATTGGCAGAATCAAAATTATATCCAGCTCTGAAGTTAGATGAGTTTCTGGAACATGCAGAATTCTAGCCTCTGAAATACAGAAAAATACTCCAGAGAGATGTTAAAATTGCTATTGGCCTAAAATGGCATCAAGCAAAGCAGCAGTTACCATTCATTTAGTATATAAAAATTTTTAGCATTCCCAGCCCCCCAATAACCTACCCATCACACAAAGTAATGCATAAAACCTGAAATAACACTAACACAGTAAAAGAAGAATTATATGATAAATACAGTGAGCACAGCAGTGGGACTTGTTGCTCAGGTGCACACTGCCTCTGTAATAACTTGCTATAAAATAAACATTAAATGCTCTTTTCACTTTCTGGCTTTTTAAAACAAAAATCCTTTATAGACTTTTTTGGACAGCAAAAATAGATACTAATGTTGGTATTTCATAAAAGCCATGCAGCATAATGCAAACTTTCAAAAAGCAGGAGATAACTGTAATGGAGCTTGCTTCTTTTTGCTTTCCATTTATTTTGGTTAGAGTAAGAGGGGATAAGGTAGAAACCTTTATCAAAATCACTTCAGTCTGACTTCTCTAAAATTAAAATCTGATTATGTTGTCTGCTCAGAACATGAAGATATGTTAGTATAAAATATGAATTCTTTACTATAATTGTTTGTTTTTGTTTGCCACTTCAAAAACTGTACCTATTTGCTAAGCTTCCATATAAATCCACTTAGATGTGACAGAAAGTTGAATTTGCAACTCTGTATTAAATAATTTTAGCATATAAACATATACCAACTGCATCTAGCTATGCTTTCATTCATGAGCCATGATAAAGGAGTTGATCCAGATTACAGGTATTAGTCTGTATGCTAGGAATATGCTGATAGAAGTAAAAATTATTTGTAGTGTAAAAGAAAGGAGGAATTTGAGTTAAAAGAAGTGGAGTCCTAGGAACATTGAACTGAGGAAAGAAAAGAAAGAAAGAGAGAAAGAAAGAAAGAAAGAAAGAAAGAAAGAAAGAAAGAAAGAAAGAAAGAGAGAGGGAGAAAGGGAGGAAAGAAAAGAAGAGAAGAGAAGAAAAAGAGCTGCTCTATTCTTGAACAAAGAGGTAGAATCGCCTGGCTAATAATTGTCCATAAATCAAATATGCACAAAAGCAGTTTTGGTCTGTACAAAATATGTAGAAAATTGTTATAAAAGTGGTCTTTCTCAAGTGAAGATATAATTAAACTTATGTGCATTTCTTAAAAATCAAAACATTACTTACACATTTAGTAAAAATGTCACTCCATCTTAATCCTAAAATTTTCTCTCTTTGTCCCACATAACTTATGTCAAATTTAAAGATAGAAGTATTGATGGAGTACACTTGGGAACCAACTTTTCACTTTCAATAAAATGGAGACTTAAAAAAGTGCTGTAATTCTTGGTTAGAACTTAATTATAGAAAGATTCTTCTAAAATAGCTCATGACAGAAGTATTGAAGCCACTGTTATATTCTAATTATAAATCTGATTTGGAATGTTATTACAGATAGAAACCTAAGAGAAAAGTAATTTTCAAAGGGAATTTTAAAGCTTTCGAACATTCCCCTATGAACCATATAAATATAATATATTGCATAAAAAGTATATTATAATTTTCTTCTTGGGGACCACAGTAATAAGTGAAGATTATTCATTCATTGGTTCAACATTAATTATTTACCAAATGCCTACTATATGCATTCATTGATGAAAAAGAATAAACAAAAAATGTTTCCACCTATGTTTATATTTTAGTGGGTGCAGATTGATAAACACAATTAACAGGCATAATAATAAAATAATATGTCAGATATTAATGCTATGGAGAAAAATTAAGCAATGACTAGGAGATGGAAAGGCTCATGAAGAGCTTATAAACTAGTGAATTATGTTATTGTTTATAGGTAAAATATATTGTTTCTAAGAAGAATACTCAAGACAAAAGCAGAAATATATGCAACCCATAGTTCACATCTTGCCTGGAATGCTCAAAGAATAGTGAAGGAGGTCAGTAGATAGATATGGTCAGAGAGGAAATACAAATCAAGGTAAAGTGTAGCCTTATCTGGTTATACTTTTAAGCTATTGAATCATTTGTTAAAAAGTATCATGATCTGGGAAATGATAAGGGACAATGGGAGTAGAGGGATAAATTCAGAGGCCACTGTAATAATCTTAGAAGTGGTTATGGCTTGGGGTATGTTCCCAGTGCATGGAAGTTTTAAAACATGCATAAGAGGATGAAAATTAATGCTCACAGTTTTAGCTAGAAATAGGGATAGTTTATCTATAGTAAAAGTAAAATATATATAGATAGGTGATATGAAGATTTATAGATGTTCTAATTAGTTTTTAATAATTTATTTTTATTATATTTTTCACTGCTATTTATACCCCGATACCCTCTTCCACCTCCCCCTGTTCAACCCCACCATTACCACCACACTCTTGTCTGTGTCCACAAGTTCTTTTCCTCCCCCAACCTCCATGGTAGTTGAGTCACCAACTATTAGTGAGGAAAGTGAATGGATCAAGGAAGTGTAATATAATTAACATGTAACTCTACAGATTGCATACTTAAGATTAAAGTGCAAGTAGTCATCATGATAGTGTGTTATTCTCTGGCCATATTTAGTTCCATGTGTGTAGGATCACAGAATGCAAAAAAAAAAAAAAAAAATGGATTTAAGCAGGTTTGGGGTTTTGCCAAAGTCAGTACAAAATATAAAAAGAGTTGCATGAGAGTTGAAAATATATGTAATGGGATAATTTTGTTGTTAGAATATGGAATCAAAGTGGGATAGCAGATCATGTCTGTTGTGAGATATGGTTAGGATGGCAGTCACCTCAGTGGATTGTAGGTCCTGGTGGGTGTGAAGGAATTGATGAAGCTACAATGCTAAAGGGGAGCTAAAGAAAAGAAGTAGAAAAGTGGTATGCATGAACCTGAGATTATGAAGGGGTTGTGTTTGCTATAATGACAAGATCCCGGGCATGAGCATTAAAGTGGAAAGCTGATGTTGGGTGAAGGAAATGATCAGAAGAGGAAGACCTCAGAGGACCTAAGAGAATGGGTAATGAAATAATTCTACATATATATCATGAAGTTGTTAATAAATATAGCAAGAAGAGTATTGGAAGAAATGACCATAAAAAGAACTTAAATCTTTGAAGAATAGAAGTCACATATATGTCCAATGACTGCAATTGTGATTCACAGATGGATGACTTTAGGGAGGGAAGTAGGAAGGTAACCTGGAAAAATAAGGCAATGCCCAAAATGGCACTGGGAGTGTGTGGGAGAAAAGCATTGCCATTGCACACCTATTAGGCAAGTCTTGGGCAACTGTTATTTTACTTTTGTGAAAATGGGCATACCTGTAGGGACTGGCTACCTCTACTTTAATGACCTTGTTGAAGATAATTCTCTGCATTTTTTCCTCCTGCAGCTTGCATAGTTAAAGAAATGGGCTGGGTACAATTGTATACTGATGGAGTTTTAATGCTTAGGATAGTTCTAATTCCTCTCCTTCAAACAAATTTTATAAATAGGTTCTGAGCTACTTGGTTATAATCTAAAATTTAACATGTGAAGAATTGTATTAAAGGTTCCTCCTTAGGAATAGCTTTCTTCCCATATTGTGCCAAGATTATAATATAATTTAATTCTGGAGCTTCACTACCATCAGCAAATTTGTGTGCTGGAAACCAGCTATTTTAAATCACAGATTTTTCTCATTTTGCTTTTGAATGGTCCTAGAGATAAGAAAGCTTGCATTGCTACTATATTTCTCTCTAGCTGTCTTTAGAAATGGGATTGTTGCTCCCTTGGGGGAAATTTCAGATTACAGTTCTGCTAATTATCAGGAAAGGGAATATTATTTATGAGTTATCAATCTTCTTCACAAAACATATAGGTAAGCTAAAGGAAATCTGAGTTAATAAGATCTGTTTTCAAGTGCTTTATAATTTTTCTACTCTTAAAATCTTGCAGCTGTTGTAAGACATTGGTTCAAAATAAGTGACTTTAGCCAACTTTGATTTCTTCTATTGTGGTTAATTTTTATGTAATAGGAGTAGAAAAGTAGTTTGTTTGTTTTTTTTTTTTTTTTGAGGGTTAACATATAGCAAAAAAAAAAAAATCCCTATTTTCAAAAAACAGGTTGATGAAAATTCTCAATTACATTGCCAGTGGAGTTTTTCAATTCATTTTCCTCACTAGAAAGGTGTTAGTATTTTCAACATTCTACTAACCATAATAATTTTTAAAATAATAATTTGATTTCTTAAGAAGGTTAAAGTTTTTGAAGTTGTATAATTCAAATTTCTAGAGCTACTCTAAAGTTCCTTTTAAAATTGCATGTGTTCATTCTTATGTTTTCAACTTTACCTCATCAAGTGCATGCTAAAAATAATAAAACATATCAACCTTGAGAATGGATACTATAAATGTAAGCAACTTCTGTTCCAAAGCAGCAATTTAGTGGCATGCAGGTCCATTTTACACCTTTATTTATTTAGAGTTAAAAATAAGGCAAGCAAAATGCATAGACTCTCTCGCAGTTCAAATTCTGGGATATTCAATTACTTGGTGGCAGCTGATCATTAGATTAGAGACATCGCAGCACATCACTGAGGATGAAAAGATTTCTCCAGAGAGACAAAGGTGCTTTAGAGCAATTTCACTTCTAATTATGTTTCCTGTAAGATTTTGTTTGTGTTTGATTTAGAAAAGGAGGTAATCTGCTAGAGAGAGAAAGAAATCAAAAGATTAACATCACTTTATTATCTAGCATGAAATGGGCCTGGGCCCAGGCTGATGTGATGAAAACTGTTTATGGAAATTTCTGCTCCCTGTTATTTAAAGGGGAGGCTGCTGCTGGATAGATAATATTAATTAGTATGGCATACTGGCATAGGACCAGGGGCTAATGTCTATAATAAAAATGTTTAGCTTTACTATTATACACCTAAAGAACATTCTGGTGTTTGCTCATTTTTGGACCATGACCTTCATAAATTCTTTATGATACATGAAACGTAAGGGCTTGCATGAATGTGCCAAGTTCAACTGAATTAGAAATGAAAAGATGTTTCAATTATTTATTTCATCTTTAGCATTAGAAGACAATACACTTGTAAAGGCATTTTCCACACATAATGAAACTAAGTCAGGTTGTGTCCTTGATAAGTTAGCTCCAAACACTGTAAATTTGAAATATATATTCTATTTTTATATGCCTATTAATTATAGATTGATGTGAGAAGGTGTTTGAAAATAAGAAACAGTATAGCCTTGCATGTATTATTGATATTTATGTGTTTAAATGGAAAATGGACTTATTACTCTGAAGAACTATTTAAAAACTAAAAAAATAGACAAATTCAATTTATAGTACTCAATAATAAGCAACCTAAAGTTTGTTCCCACTATTCTTTAACATGCAGTCAATGGAAAGTTTTTCTCTTGCCCTTAAAAACAATCTCAGTGCTTGACTAGAGCAAGTATTTATTTATTTTGCTCTGAATTGTGGAGTAGCTCTAGCTTGCTAAACTCTCCTGATCTAATCTGAACACAAGGCTTAAAATCATTTCAGGTCTTTACCCATCTTTATTGTTTCTCAGCCAACTACTACCCAGTACATTTTCTTCTTATGGTAAATATCAAAAGTGTAAGAGATCAAAACAAATTCTGCAAGCACCTTATTTAAAGCCTTTGCTTTAAATATTTACTAACATCTCATTGGCCACAGAAACTCACGTGACCCAGCTTTCTATATATGGTGAGTTGAGGGATTACATTTCCCACAATGGGGTGGGAGATAACACAAGGGAATAAAGGGAACAAAGAATTGTTGGAAAATAATGCAATCTTAATACAATGCCACACCTAACTTAACAGCAATTTCTCTCTCATCTTTCAGCTTAGGCCCATGGTAAGTGGCCAATTTACTGTTGGGATAGTAGGTATGGTCACTTTCCCTCCCCCTCTAATAACTATACTAACTGATTCATAGCTAGAGAGTAGAGATATGATAGAAAGGGGTAAAATTAAGCAAAGAGTCAGTGAAATTTCTTACATGAATGGTTATTGGTATAAGATGATTTCTTGCTGTGTGAGCCCGCCTGTCGGATTCTTAAAGGAAGGGATTATTATGGGATCTGTCCTTGGTACTGAACACATCCTCCTGATGGTACCCTCTTCTGAAATTTATAGAATATAGGCTGTACTTTTCTTTCAGCTGATGGCCTCCTTTTTAGATCCTTTCCCCAAGGTAGCCCACTCCTCATACATGAGTCTTGATGCATTTTCCAGGAATTTCTTTTAGGTAGGACTTCAAAAGTTCTAGGCTCACTATCCCTCCCATGTGGTTTCTATCTGCTCCAATTAGAACACTTATGCACAATTTGACCTACCATTGAGAGCTAGGCCAATCACCCTTTAGAAGCAGCTATGTCTCCATGTTGTTCTCCTGCTCAAGAAGCGCTCCAAACAATCCCGGTAGCCTGCTTTCTATTCTTTCTAAACTGCAAAGGGTGTATCCCAAGCTTTTGTAAGAAGCCTTAAACTTGTTTCTCTGTAGTTAACAGGAAAAAAGTAGTTGCCCTCCCTTATCCTTTTCCAAAATATAAGGGAGAGTGACAAGAATCTTAGAGGATAGCAGGGTTTGTTTTCTTTTAATTTTCAAAAGCCTATTGACAAATCACTTAATTTTTTATTTTCTAGTACACTTTTATATCCTAGATCTCTAATCAGGACTCCCTGGATGAGAGGATTAAGAATTACAAAATCAATTCTAACCTGTTTCAATTATCTTCTTAGAAATAAATGAGTTAACATGATGCTTCACTTAGATATGTGTACATATAACATTTGGTGCATTGACAAAGCATTAGCACTAATCTCCCATTATATATAATGGCAGTAAAGTCAGTATAGGCAGTCAAGGATGGTCTCAAGTTGTATTTAATAATTCTGGTTTCCAAGTTAAGTTGAATGTAATTTCTAGAAGAACTTAGAGTAAACATAAAAAACTTGTTCAGAATTTTTGTCCTGCCTTCATCAAAACTTTGCTGCATCAATCTAAAAATCCATCATTTTTATAGTTTGGCAATTTGTGTTAATTTTGATGAAAATAAAATATTTAAAGAACATTTTGATCAGTTTTAATTTTATCACTTTATTTTCTAAAAATGAGATAAAGAATAAATGGTATTGTGTCACTTTTAGTAATAACACAAAAAGTAAACTAACTGAAGTTCTCCATTATTTATTCCCTCTTGTAATTTGTTTTCTTCTTATACATATGAGTATTCTGTTAGTTCCATGGTGTCTTCCCTAACTTCTAGGTTCAGGTAAAACACTTGGTGCCTGCTACCTTAGATGCCTGTACTTTTCCTGTGACATTCACATTTTATTGTAATTAATTGAAAAATTTTTAATCTTTTCCTGAGTATATGCTTATTGATTTTAGAGGGAGACTAAAGGAGGGAAAGAGAGAAGGAGAGAAACATTAATGTGAAAGAGAAACATTGATTGGTTGCCTCTCACATGCACTCCTGCTGGGAGCCAAACCCAGAACCCATGCATGTGTCCTGACCAAATTGATCCAGTGAGCTTTTGGTTTACAGGAAACTCAGTAAAAGGAAAGAGCTTGTCTGATTTGTTTAAGGCTTTACTGCATAGTGGTAGCATCTCCATGTCCATTGTCAGTGAATGAATGAACTAGTGTGTTTATAGTTTCTGAAAGAAAATGGTTGTATCTTTATTGAACAAATAAACAATTGAATGGAACTATAATCTTAGTTTAACCTAGCAGAGTTACAGGTCAAATGATTAATCTATCTTTGCCTCCACTAACACACTGTCAAAGCTGCCACTGTTACAACACCAGTGTGTTGAATTATATTTTACTGTCTTGTATTTGGGGAAGAGGAACACTTGATACATTTCATCCCAGAGCCCAGCCATGAGACATCACTTTGACCTTCAACACCTTACTGTCACTCAACTATTGAATGACAATTATAAATCATGATGACATAACCTAGGAAATACAACACAGAGTCACAGAAGCACAGCATTTATCCTAAATTATTATCCTGAATAAATTAAGAGACATTTTGGAAGAAGACACTGCAGTTTGATAATGTCAGTGAATGTGATTAAAGGCTTAGTTTCCTCTTAATGACCAATTACTTTTCTCATGTCTGTTATTCATGTCTTGATGAATAAAGTGATCCAATGCACTTGCAGATGCAACATGTCAGCGAAACACTGGCTTCTGTTTATTTCTGCTTGCATTCCACCAACATTGTTAAATCCTAGACTTTTTGGTTTGCTTTAAAACAATGGAAAAAGGTGAATATCTTTGCAAAACCTAACAATGACTCTGATTTTTCTATGCAGTGTTAATTTTTTGTTGTTGACACTATTACAGATACCCCCATATTGCCCTTTCTTCCTCCACCAAGCCCCCAACCTGGCCTTGCCCTGGCATTCACCATATTGTTTTCTGTGCCCATGGGCTTTGCATATATGCAACTGATCTTTGAGAAACTTAAAAATCCTATGAAAACATAAACTTGGTAGTACCCTTTCTACCATGGCTCTCTTTTTTGTTTCATGTTTATTTTGCTCTCTAAGGTACTCTTAAATATGCTAATTTTTAAATGGGCAAATGGCCAAAGGATATGTTTTATAAAATAAAGAAAATGCAGGGATTGTGAAATAGTATAATGGTAAATCTTACTATTATGCAGATCAAGGTAAAATATTTTTTAATCAAATAACACTTTTTAAAATTTAGTACAAGAGATGTTAAGGTACTAGTGGAAAACTTTTAAGTGATGACTCCTTCCTGACATAACTTAAATTGCAGTACTCTGAATTTTAGCTCTTTCAAGAAAAGTCTTGATTCTTACTTCCTTATTTTCATGCCTAAAAGCTAAAGCACTGTAGTTTCAATCTAATGGTTTTAATAGTATTTTTCCTCATCATAAAACTTTGCCCTTATTTAGATGATGTATTATAGAATTGTACACCTGAAACCGATATAATTTTATTAACCAATGTCACCCCAATAAATCCAAAAAGAAAGAATGCTTAGCTCTACATTAAGGATACAGGTGTTTACTAAGCTAATCCAGTTATTGCATGTATCTACATGTGCTTGAAAAAAAGCAACCACAATTAAAAGAAAAACTGTATTTTCATTTTAGCTATATAAGTCTAATAATTGTACCCAGAAACATGTGTACAGTTACACAATAAGAATAAGTCCATAGCTTGTCAATGGAAGGGTTTGGATGTGGTGAAATTGAATAAGGTAGAACTGTGACATTTTGCTTTAAGATATGTCCTAAATCAAAAACTGATTTTACTGTTGCTTAGTAGGGGTCCATTCTTCTATTTGGCTTCTATAAAATTTCTCCTCAGATTTAGCTGGTCTTTCAGTCTGCAATATTTTTCTACTAAATCCCTTTTCCTTAAATCAGCCAGTTTTGGGCTTCCATAGAGGTGTTATGCAAGATTTGCAGAAGATCAAGCCAAATTTCAAAATCAAGTGATCTTACTAAGTTATACAGTTAGTAAGAACAGAGTTAAACTGGAATTCTAATCTCAACCCACTCCCTAATTTTGATAAAGATTTAACCCTCTACTGTTCAATTAAAGGTTGAGCCCTTAGGTGAAGCACTTTATATTTCTAATACTACATAATTTTTCTCAGTGTAGACCTTCCTAATGAATGAGTTAAACTCAATTAGAATAAAGCCTATGTAATCATCTTCTATTTTATGTCTCAAATAAGTGCTTATTTGAGTATTTGTGATAAGCCCAGCCTATTTCTAATATATAGCCATGTATTTATACATCTCTATATCTGTATCTATATATTTATATATAATTTTGATACATTTTTTTTCAAAACATAGTGTAGGTACATTATTTAAGATATTTTTGTTTTAAATTTTGTTCTGTTCCTACACAAGGAAACTGCATTTATACTTTGAAAACAAGCTCATATGTTACATAATTCCATTGAAGGACATTATTCACCATCATATGATAGAATCTATGGAGTGATTTTATAAGGACAGCTCTCTGCTTGAATCCAATCAGTTGCTACATACTAAAAAATGATTCTATCTTTCTTTTTAAACTTTGCAGTTCACACCTTCTCCTGCATAATAGTTCTGTGGTATTAAAAGTACCACTTCCACCCACTAAATAGCATAGCTTATATTGCTTTGAATTCATGATTGGATTGAAGATACTATGCTCTAAGAAACAAATTTGTATATACTATTATTAAAATTTGCATTTGGAAATAATTTGCTGACTCATCTCAGATAGGATTCTTTTAATCAATTTACAAATGGTACAGGTCAAAGTGTTGGGATTTATGAAGTGAATGTTTTCATAGTGATAGAGTTCTACATGGATTCTTATGTACAGAAAGAACATACTCATTTCAGGCAAAGTTGTTTTTTTGTTTGTCAGAATAGGAAATTACCAAGAACAAAACACAGCTTAATTTGTCAGAGCCCTTGAAATGATGGTTGGTTTTAAAAATATTGAGATGGCAATGTACAATAGCCTAAATATAGTAATGGAATCAAAGGGAAAAAAATTCACACTTGAATGTGGCAAATCAGTAAGTAGAAAAAGTATTTAGACTATGAAATTTTTTATTTTGCTTAAGAGAGAATTTATCATAATCCAAACATTGATGAAGAACTTACTATTTTTGCATAGGAACCACATGACCAAATTATTACATTTAATGTATTATGAATTTTCTACCACAGGGATATTTTATATAATTCAATTTATATATTTCTAGAAGTAGAGATCCCAGTGTAAAGATACCACACAAACACACAAACTCAAATTCAAATAGAAAAATACCCCACCCTGGTTTGATTCCCCAGCCAGGGCACATAACCAGGTTGCAAGCCAGGTTTCCAGCCATGTCCGTAGCTGGAGGCCGGTGAAAGGCAACCATACATTGGTGTCTCCCTCCCTCTCTGCCTCCCTCCCCTCCCCTCTCTCTAAAAATAATAAATAAAATATTTTAAAGTAATTTATAAAAGAAATACACCCCAAATAATTCTTCATTATACAGGGTGTGTAAACAAAATTTTAGTAAAATTAACAACATACCACACAAGTGTTCTATTTTGAAATAAATTTATTCTTACATGTAAATACATAAACATAGTCATTATTTTTTAACTTGTTCAAAAAAGTCTCCATTTGCTGCAATAATAGAGTTGATTCAACTTGGGAATCTTGAACATGTTTTAATTAACTTTTATTTATCCGTGGACATCATTATGTTTTAAATCTTAGCTTTAACAACCTCTTTGTTGGAATGAGGTTGTTTATTAACTTCTGTCTCACAAATGCTCCATACATATTAGTCTAAAGGATTTGCATCTGGTGAACTAGGTGGCCAGATTTTCTTTGACCAGGATTCAGAAGCATTGACACAGAAATTCTTGCACCTTTTGGTGTTATGTGCTGGTGCACCATCTTATTGGAAGATAAAATGATGTGCATTTGCTACTTGCTTCATCCATGGCACAACTACTTCTCTCAAAATGTCAAGGTAAACATTAGCAGTCACCTTCAAGACTTCTGGGGAAAAATGTGGGGTCATGATGTCTCCTTTGTTGCTGAAAACACCTAACACCATCACTGTACCTGGAAATTTTGTTTTCATGACAATTGGGACTTTAAGCTTCTCACAGAACCACCTGCTATTTCTTCTGTTGACAATTTGGTCCTGCTGAAAATTCTTTCATTGGAAAAGAAAATCAGAGGGATTTTTTCTTTGGGATTTTTCAATGTTGTTAGAAGCTTCCTTGTTTTTTCAAAGAGCCTTTCCTTTGTCTGCTGTGTCATAAACTGGACTCCTCTAAGAACATATGATCTGTATCTGAAATCTTCAGCAATAATCTTGTGAACAGTTGCATCCCACGTCTGCAGTTCTCTTGCTATGGAGCTCATTGATTTTCCTGCATCTTCACTGATGATCTCCTGGATTCTGTGTACAATATCTGGATTGGTGGGATCCTTGTGTACCTTATGCATTTTCCTTGTTGGTATGGTGACCATACAGGATCAGCATCATATACCTTTTTCATGTTGTAAACTGTATACAAGGGATGTTATTGAAGTTCACAATTTCCTCAGTAGTTCTCCCTGCATGCAGTCCAAAAATTATGGTTGCTCTAACATTGTATTCCTTCAACATGATGGTTGCTCTCAGAATTTACTACTTTATATCTGAAACAATGATGTTAAATCATAACCTTAGAAGCATAATTTTTCAAAATTAATAAGCATGTGAAATGAGATGCAACATTATTGCCAATTTATTGTGCAAATCCTGTATATTTTTAAATCACATAAAACAGAAGAAAGCTGGTAATTGTATATAATTAGTATATATGGTAGGATGACATAAATACTTGAGATTAAACATGCAGGACCATTGAATATCAGCATGCAGCATGATTCCATAACCAAAGAGGAGATTGAATTTAAAAATGAGCTTTAAGCTGATGTTACCAAGAAACAAAAGGATCAAATACCAGATCTTAAATGATTTGTAAATGCTTATACTTAGAGGGGCTGGCAGTTGCTGATTGTGGTGGTAATGGGATCTAGAAGAGTATACATATGTTGAACCTTGTTCCTGCATCATCACCAACTAACTATGTCACCTTTGAAAAGTTATTTCACTTTTATAAACCTGAATTTCCTCATCTAGTGAATGAGACAATGTAAATAGATAGTCTCCTAAATTTCTTTAATCCCAAAGTACAATAATTATTCTATACCTAGGCTATACACTGTCTTTGCTTATCTGTTACCTCTAGAATGAAATTTCTCTTATGTTCACTGTTGAAATCCTGATTTTGAAGGAGCTGTGTGTCTAAATATGCTCATTATAAGGAAATTTATCTTAAGGGATAACTAAAAAGAAATTAACCAATAAAATGAAAGAAGATGGGTAAATTTTAGATAATCAACTCTAATATTATGCAATCATTACACTGAAAATTGTAAATTATTTTTAAAAAACTTTACAATATATTAAAAAGTAGGAGAAAAAGTTGAATATACATCCAATTGCAACTGTATAAATACTATAAATACATAAACAGAGATCAGAAGAAAAAGATAATTTTTAAGCATTAGAATTATAGGTGATTTTATACTTTTTAAATTTTCATTAATGTGGTACTAATATTATTTATAAAATAATGCTGTGATGATGATAGTGAATAAATCTGATGTTATTTTAAGACATAGCTTAGATGCTTCCTCCTGAATAAAAACATTCTCTTCTCATTTACTTCTATTACACACTCTAATACCACTCACTAATTTAAACATTATGTTGTATTTTTCTGTATCAGTATCCCCTAATATACTGTAAACTTTTTGAGGGAAAGAACGTATTGTCAACCTCAGTATTTCTCCATAGTACCTAACTCTGTGCCTTATAGATAGTATGTGTTCAATAACTTAAATTCAATTATTTTGGTTATACTGAATACATCATAGAATAAAGCAGAGTTGAAATTGATTCACCTGCTCAGTTTGTGTATTGAGAATACACTGAGGGTTTGGTCCCACTTGAGTAGCTGGGGGTATAGCAGCAAATATATAAGCTAAGTTTATATAAAATTATATAAAACTGAACCTGTCAGTATGTTACATCTAGCAATAGGATGACTATGGCTGGAGAATAGTAAGAAACAGAGAGTAGTATATTAACTTTAAAGAGAGAGGCAGGGCCAGAGGATACAAAGCCTTAGAGGTCTTGGGGAGGGGTCTGGATTTTGATTCTAAATAGCATGGGAAACCACTGGAAGATTTTGAACAAGGAAGTGATGTGTACTTATTTGAATTGTTTAAAAGTCACTTTGCTGTTTAGTGCTATGCTTAAAGGCTCAACACTGGGAAAAAGAAGACCATCTGAAAGGTCATGAAGGAATTTGAATTGAAAATGGTGGCATACATTTTGATGCCAAGTGTATCAGAAATGGTAGGATAAGTTAGCTCCATTTTCATTTTAGGTTATAAACACAGCTAATCTTGGTCACCCAGAGTTTTTATATTCTTGCAGGTCCTAACATATCCTGGCCACTGTGTCTGTTTGTTAAATCAATCTTGACCATTATTAGAGCTCTACTAAATCCTTATGTAAAAGAAGTCAGTGTTTTCTGAATTGGCTTGTTTCTTCATTTTTTTTTTTCCAGATAAGAGATATAGATGTATTCACTTTTAATTTCAATTTGCTAGTTCTTAGAGAAATTATAATAGTACATTATTTTTTGGTCTAGATTGCAAATGAGAATCTGAATCAAAAAACTTAATTCAACAAACAGCCCAAAAACAGTGGGCAGAGAGAAGTTCCCATTTATAATCTGTACTATGCAGTATGTAAGACAGTTATCTGTTTACCATCTTATTTAATCTGCACAAAAGCCCTATGAGGTAATCATTATTTTCTCCAATTTACAGATGAAAAATTATACAGTTATTTACTGATATTTTTGGTAGCAGTCCTCTATTAAAATTTCAAGTGAGGATTTAAACCGTTGGTTTAATTTTTAAGCTCTATTCTGTTGTCAGAGCTACTTGCTACAGAGGTCTTTCACAAATTTGTATTTATTTTTTTAATTTTATAACTTAAGATTCAGTCTTTCAAACCTTTCACAAACAAAACCCAACTGCTTGGTGAGGGCTCAAGTAGTGATTCTTTTGTTTTCTGTGAATGTGTGGGGCTCAGTCAAATACTTCAATACTCCTGTCCAAAGTATTCCAAACCATAGAGGCAAAAATGAAATAGAAATGTAATTTGTTACCTGTGTATTCATGTTAGTGTGTTTGTGTCTATAGAAAGGTATACTAGTTTCATTCTACACTGTTAATTATCAAACTTTTAATCTTATTTTAATTGGTGATTTCTTTATGTCACTTATTTTGGCTGCTGATATATTGGTAGAACAAATTGTTTCTCAGCTCTCCAGTGTTTAAATCATCATAAACTATACACATGGCTCTTACTGACATTAATAATGAAGTCTATAAATTTACTGTACCTTTTTGAAGATTTAGATTAGGTATCCTCTTAGGATCTGTCAGGATTAAAGAACATGTTCAAATACAAAATGTATTTGAAAGTATACAGGATAAAAATATCTATTTTAGTAAGTGCACCTTAATTCTCCATTACTGAGCTACTTTGATTTTTTTTTTCATATTTTTGTCATTGATCACTTCCTAAAAACTTACATACTGACAATATACTGCTAATTCTCCAATTTTCTAATATGCACAGAATCAAATGAAAAGACCCATGAAACTCTCCAAGCTAATGGTCTATTTGGAATACATGAAATGAAATTCTGGTGTCTCAGGAAATCCATGTGTACATGCAGGCTGCCTTTCAATGACTTTTGACATGAAGTAGTCTTGTTCACATGATACAATGCTGTCGTTAATAGAGTGATATGGTTTCAAGAGATACAGATTTGAATAAAATATCTACAGTTTGTCCTAGATGAGAGAATTTTATGTAGAACAAATCAAATACTATTCCAATAAAATATTGTCAATTTATTTAAAATGAAACAAATCTTTTTTTCTTAAAAAATCTTAATGACCCAGAAATACATAAAATTACAATTGCTCAATAATACATGGTGTTTTTATTCCCTTAATGTGAAGAACTGTCTATAATGTTTTCCCCTTGAAATTGTTCAAGAAAATAAACCATTTGTGTAATTAAGTTTTAGATAACTATTGCTATTATTCTCTGTGACCAAACCCAGCCAATGAGGCCCATAATTTATAAAACTGATCTTGATTAGGTGCTAAAAAATTTTATGTAGCTAAAAATTTCTTAGTTCAGTGTTGTTTTCTTTTTCACAATTTCAGTGTCTCATGGTGGTTTTTAATCTGTTATAAATACATCATTTAAGATGACCTCTTCCTTTTCATGTATATCTGAAACTTGATGCCCAAAGTTTATTTAAAGACGAATAGATGGCAATATCATTTCTAGGTTTTTTAGAAACTCATAATCTCAGGCCCCACTCCAGACCCACTGAATCAGAATTTTCATACTGATGAGTTCTCCAAGTGATTTATACGCATATTAAAGATTGAGAAATGCTCTGATCCTCTTCCCATTATTATAGCTCCAGTGCCTAGCATAGTGCCTGAGACACACAAAAAAAATATTCTTAGTGATTTGCTGAGGAAAAGAATGAACATGTTTGTCTTTGTAATAAGGATTATTTATTCTTTTCCTGTAAAAAAAAAAAAAAAATAATGCCGTTGGAGTGCCCTGGCTGGTGGCTCAGTAGATAGGTGCTAGCCTGAGAATCCAAAGGTCTTTGGTAAGATTCCCCAGTCAGAGCGCATAACCAGGTTGCAAGCCATGTCTCCAGCCAGTTATGTAGCTGGGGGCAGGTGAAAGGCAACCATACACTGAAGTCTTTCTCTCTCTCTCCCTTCCCCTCTCTCTAAAAAGAATGAATAAAATCTTTAAAAAAAAAAAAAAAGAAAGAAAGAAAAATCTTAAAAGATAATGCCATTGGAATTTTGATAGGGATTGTATTGAATCTGTAGATCACTTTGACTAATAGGGACATTAAACAATATTCTAACCTATGAACATAAGATATCTTACCACTTATGTGTCTTTAATATTTTATAGATCTTTTCATCCTGAGTACATATTTTATTATTTTTGATTATAATACATGGTGGGGCAAAAGTAGGTTTATAGTTGTTTGTTTAGAAAATAACAATTCATTAATAATGCAAAAATAAATTCTGTGTTTTGTGTACTCACAACTGTAACCCTCACCCTATATAAATGGAATTGTTTGCTTTTTTCCTACTCAATTTAAAAAAATTAACCACAATAACTCAGCTCACTCGTTTTAATTATGCCATGTTGTCTGCCTCCAGCAAACATCAATCTGTTCTCTGTAACCATAAACTTGTTTTAATTATTTACATATGTATGTATGCATGTAAATACTTATTTTTGATTCCACAAGAGGAATCTCATGGTATATGTCTTTCTCCTTCTGACTGACTCTCACTTAGCATAATGCTCTTGAGGTCTATCCATGCTGTTGCAAATGGCAAGATATCATTTTTTAAAATAACATCTTTGCTATCATTTCATCCATTGATGTACACAGGTTGTTCCTATATTGTGGGTATTGTGAATAATTCTCCAGTGAACATGGGGGTGCATATATCTTTTCAAATTAGTGGGTTTTTTTTTTTTTTCAGATGAGTACATAGACTAGGGATTGCTGGTTTATGTGATAGTACTACAATTTAATTTTTGAGGAACTTCCACTGTTTTCTTCGGTGTCTGCATGAATTTACATTTCCAACAATAGTGCACATGGTTTTGTTTCTTCACATTCTTGCCAACACTTATTATTTCTAGTCTTTTTGATAACGGTCCTTCTTACATGGGTGAGGTGGCATGTTGCACTTTCCTTTGAATTTCCCTGATGATTAATGATGTACTAGAGTATCTTTGCAAGTAACCATTGGCCATTTGTATGTTTTCCTTGGAAAAATGTCTGATATTTTGCCCATTTTTAATGTTTTTGTTGCTGAGTTGTATGAAGTTTTAAAAATATATTTTAGATATTATCCCTATTAGGTATATGATTTGCAAATACTTTCTCCTATTCTGTAGGTTGCCTTGTAATTCTGTTGATAGTTTCTTTCGCTTTGCAAAAGGTTTTAGTTTTATATAGTCCCACTTCTTTAACTTTGCTTTTGTTGCTGTTAATTTTGTTGTCAAGGAACATACTGTCCACATTTTCTTTTAGGAGTTATAATAGTTCTAAGTCTTACATTCAAAATTTTAATCTATTTTGTGGTATATGGTATATGATAGTGGTTCACTTTCATTCTTTTGCAAGTGCCTGCCCAATTTCTCGGTATCATTTTTTGAAGAGATTGTCCCTTCCCCACTGTATGTTCTTGGCTTTTTTGTTGTTGTTTAATTGACATATATATGTGAATGTATTTCCTAAGCCTGTATTCTCTTCCACTGATCTACGTATCTGTTTCTATGCCACTACCATGTTATTTTAATCACTATAGCTTTGTACTATAATTTGAAGTCAAGGAGTGTAATGCCTCCAGCATATCCCTCCCCTTGCCCCCCTCCACCTCAGCACTCAAAATTGCTTTGGCAATTCATAGACTTTGGCTCCATACAAGTTTTATGATTGCTTGTTTATTTCTGTGAAAAATGCCATTGGAATTTTGAAAGGGATTGCAATAAATCTGTATACTTCTTTGGGTAGTATGAACATTTTAACAATGTTAATTCTTTTATTCCCTAAGCACATGATTTGTATTGTTTTCAATTTATATAAGTATTATCTTACAGTTTTCAATACACAAGTATTTATTTTTGTTAAATTTATTCTAGGTAATATTTTATAGAAATGTAAATGGAATTTTTTCCTTAATTTCTCTTTCTAATAGTTCATTAATAGCATGTAGAAATACAACATGTTTGTGTATTAATTTTGTATCCTTGTTTGTTTCTTCTAATAGTGTTTTTGATGGACTCTTTATAGTTTTCATATATAATATCATGTCAGCTTCAAACAGTGACAGTTTTACTTCTTCCTTTTCAGGTTTGATGCCTTTTTATTACTTTTTTTTCTGCATAGTGAGAGTTTTGAAAATGTATGCTACAAAGATAATTGGCAAAAAACAAATAAACAAAACCATCCTGTGGCTAGTTAGACCTCCTCCACTGAATTTCTAGTGCTCTTCTTTTCCCTTAGGAAGTTCTATTCAAGATAACCCAATTAAATAGTGCTATGAGGTCTCCATTGCAGTGTTTCACATAATTTCTCAAACAAACAACAGCAACTGAAAAAAATGGTATAGTTCAACACAGTTCCTGACCTCAATATATGAATCAACAGTGCTCACAAATCAGATCTAATTTTCTCATGTTCTTGTTAGGGGAGGGGTGCATTTGCTTCTTGTCTAAAACCCTCAGGTGTGAATCCTCTGATGGGCCAACATCTTTCCATGACTGTCATTTATTTGCATCCTAGTTTTAAACTGTATTTCATTCTATTTGTAATGAGCACTTTTTAAAAAAACCTTAATGCAAAGGAATTGCTACTTTTTAGCCACCCTAACTGCAGATTTGTAACAGAACTCCTGTCTGTTAATAAATTATTTCCTAGTTTATAAAGTAAAGTCAGAATTCAGACACAATGACATGATAATGCTATACAACAGACCACAATCAATGATAAATCATACAGACAAAAGAATACAACCTAATTAATGTCTTATTGTAAGACTTGTTTACTCTTCAATTTTAGTATAATTCTTTCCCTCATCCTAACTAAAGTTCAAGCTGCTCAGAAGGGATGGTTCAGAGAAAACTTATGAAGGTGTCCCTAAAGGTCCCATATGACCTTGAAAACTATAGGTTTTGCTATACTCAAGCCTCTGATTTATAAGAATCATTAAATTCATTAAATACTAGTAAATTTATCAGACTGAGTGAAATGAGTTGACCATTACAAAATTTGGGTTTATTTTAATTACTTTAATTATAATTATTTAAATACATTATTTAGGGGCTTGCTATTTTATAATTCATAGTTAATTCACAAAATATAATTACTAATATTTTTATTTTTCTTACTCTTCAAGTAGTAATTTATAACCATAATAGTGGATTCATTTGTTTCTCTTTATAATGCTTCATTTTGGGTAATATAGTTTCATGTTATATTGTTAGGTACATACATGTTAAACAATTGTAATTTGGTCCTTGACAATTTACCCCTTTATCCTTATGTAGTACCTACCCCTCTTTATTTTTGATACTGTCTGATCTGTCCAAAAATCACTATTACTGTTTTTACTTTTTTATTAGTGTTATCATACTATACTTTCCCCCACCCATTTACTTTGAATCCATATGTGTTTATAATTAAGTTTCTTGTTGATTATATATTTGGGTCTTGTTTTCCTTTTAATTCAGTCTGACAATCTCTTTTAATGAGTGTATTTAGATCATTGGCATTCAAAGTGATTATTGACAGTTAAATTAATATCTACTTTATTCATTACTGTTTTTGTTTGTCCTGGTTTTTTCCTTTCTTTTATTTTTATTTATTTATTTATTGTTCCTGTTTCTGTCTTCCACTCTTTTTCTGCCATGGATGATTTTAACTTAGCTTTTAATATAATTTCTTTTTCTCCTCTTTTAGCTTATCAGTTACATTTTTTTAAAACATTTTTTAGCAATTTCCCCAGAGGTTGTAATACACATGTTCAGGTAATCTAAGTCTATTTTCAAATAACATTCTATTATTCACAGATAGTATGAGTTCCTGATAAAAACAAAATAATTCTAATTTCTTCCTCCTGTTCCTGTATTATTGCTATTATACCTTTTGATCATCTATAAGTATACATAAGAGTATGTGTGTGTAAAATCTAACACATTGTTATTATTATAATTTTGACTAAACTGTTATCTGTTAGCTCAATTAGAATAAGGGTAATAAAATTATTTTCTTCTTTCTATGATGCTCTTACTTCATGTAGATCCAAGTTTCCGATCTATACTATTTTTCTTTTCTCTAAAATACTTCTTTTGACATTTCTAGCAAGACAGGTTTCCTAGCAACAACCTTACTTTTTAAACCAAAAAATATATACTTTTTTAGTTTTGAAGGATAATTTCACAAGTACAGAATTCTAGGTTGGTAGGTTTTTTTCTTTACGTGGTTTATTTCACATTCTTTCTTGTCTGCTTTCTGAGGAAAAGCTAGATATAATTCTTATATTTCTCTTTATTAAGGTATTTTTACCCTCTTTGGCTCCTTTCAAGATTTTCTATTCTTGGTTTTCTATAGTTTGGCAGTGGTATGCTTAGGTTTAGTATTTTGGGCATTTAATTTGCTTAATGTTCATTGTAGCTTCCTGAATATGTAGTTATCTGGTGTTAATTTGAGGAAAATCTCATCATTATTGTTTCAATTATTTTTCTGCCCCTTTCTCTCTTCCCTTTGTTATCCCCATTATGCATATGGTATACTTTTGTTCTTGTCCTACAGTTCTTTTATAGTCTTTTTTTAATTTTTAAAAAATTTTGTTTTCAATTTCTCAGAACTTTATTTCTAAAGTCTCTAGTTTAGCAATTCTTTCCTCAGCTCTGTTCAGACTACTAAGTTTATCAAGGCATGCTTTCATGTTTTTTTTTATTGGTAGCACTTTTTCGTGAGGGTTTTTCTTAGGATTTTTATTCTCTACTTACATTGGCCATCTGTTCTTGCATTCTGTCTGCTCTGTCCATTAGTATCCTTATCGTGTTATGCATAAATATTTTAAATACCCAGTCTGTTAACTTCAGTATTCCTACCATGTCTGATCCTGATTATTGCTTTGTCTCTTCAAAGTGTGTTTTTGCTTTTTAGCATGTGTCAGGCCCAAGGAATCTCTGTGTCTGTGCATGGCTGGACCTTCCTGCAGGGTCCGCCAGGGATATAGCTTCAATATAGATTAAAGCTAATCTTGTTCCCAGAGCCCAGAATACTGAGGCCTAAGAATAGCCAACATAGTGACCCTGAGCAGACAGGTGTCACCCTTGGGCAGACTGCCTCTTTGTTCTAATGTGTGTAGAGTCTCCTTTGTTTCAATGTGTACATAAGATGCCCTTACTGTAGGCGTGCTATTGCTGTATAGTGTGGGACAAACTGTGCATGGAATGCTGGCACCCTTGCAAGCTGCCTGGCTACCAACAAAGGAGAGTGGGTGCAGGGACACCTAAATTCTCTTGGTGGTTGTTAACCTAAGTGCTGCTGTGATAGGGTGGGATAATGGTGGGTGTGGACATCAACACTCTTGCTGCCCAGCCAGTGTGGTTGTAAGCATGCCCCTGCAATAATGCATGTCAGATCTCCTCAAGGCTCCATGTATGTCCTTCTCTAGACCCGCCCACTATCAGAATCTGCTGGTCCAAAAGCTCTAGGACCTGACAGCATGCCTATTCATTTTTTAAAAAAGACTTTATTTATAATTTCTAGAGAGAGAGGAAGAAAGAGAGGCAGAGAGGAAAAGACACATCAATGTATGGTTGCCTTTCACCTGCTTCCAGCCACAGACCTGGTTTGCAACCTGGATATGTGCCCTGGCTGGGAATTGAACCAGGGACCTTTGGGTTGGCAGGCCAGTGCCTTATCCACTGTGCCACCAGCCAGGGCATTAATTTTTTTTTTTCATAGCTAGACTTGAAAGGAACTTCTGTCGATAGGCCTTCAGTAATGTGGTGGTGAGGTGTGGGAGAAGCAGAGGCATTCTCTAATCCCGTGATTAAATCTCAATCTCTTAGTGAGGCTGTGGTTCTGAACTGAATTTCACAAGTATTTCTCAGGCTTTTTCTCTCCGCTTAGATGGAAAAGAATGGCTAGAGCTAGCTGGAGTTGGGTATTTCCTTATTCTCAGATGATTTAGGCTCTGATAAAACTTCAGTGAGTTGGCTGCATCTAACCAATTTCCTCAGGTCTTGTTAATAAAAACAGTCTTCTGATATAGTCCAAAAATAGTTCCTTTTCTACTACTCCTACAAGAAGGATGTGTAGATTTTTCTCCATCATTTATTGTGGGAGCCTGGATGGGCTCTTGTAGGTAAATCTACACCGACCTGAGATCCTTAGGACTGAGCCCACCTGGAGATTTTGACTTTCAGCATTGGGACTTCAGCAATGCATCAGTAACAGTTCAGATTTTCCTGAACCCAGATACTGACCTCCATGGTGGTTTCTGCCTGTGAGTTTATGCTTAGTTATAGATAGGGTGGCTCTGATTTCCTTATATATGTCTAAGGCTTTTAAGAATTAAGGATCTCAATGCTTTCATAAATATATTAATCGTACTCATGTTTCCTCTAATATATTGTTAATTTTTTACCGTATTTGTTCCATACGGTATGTTTATATTTTTATTATTTAAACTAAATAATTATCCATATGTTTTCTGACTCTGGGACATATTCCTAAAAGAACATTGTTCTTTGAATTTTTTTTTATCACTGACACTATTACAGATGCCCCCCATTTCTCCCCCTTCATCCCCCTCCACCCAGCCCCCTGCAGCTTTCAACCACATTGTTGTTTGTGTCCACGGGCTATGCGTATAGTGTGTATATGTGTTCTTTGGTAATCCCCACTACCACCCTTCCCTCAGAGATCTGTCCGTCCGGTCCATGTATCTATTTATGCCTCTGGTTTTATTTTGGTCTTCAGTTTATTTTATCCATTAGATTCTTCGAAGGAGTGAGATCATATGGTATTTGTCTTTACTCTGGCATTGACTTACTTTGCTTAGCATAATAATCTCCAGGTCCATCCATGCTGTTTCAAAGAGTAAGAGTTCCTTTTCTTTCTTTTTCTTTTTCTTTTTCTTTTCTTTCCTTCCTTTTACAGCCACTTAGTGTTCCATTGTGTAAGTGTACCACATCTTTTTTAGCCACTCATCTACTGATAGGCACTTGGGCTTTTTCGAGTTCTTTTTTTTTTTTTAATTTTATTTTTGTTGTATTACATCCATCCCTTTTTTGCTCCCCTCTGTCCCCCTCCCCACCCACCCTTTCCCCCCAAAGTCAATCCCCCCTGTTGTCCATGTCCATGGTTCCTTTATACTAGGTTCTTGTCTAAGCTGCTCCCCTTCTTTGCCTCTGCCTCCCTCCTCCCCCCAACCCCTTTCCCCCTGACCACTGCAGGCCTATTCCTTGTATTCATACACTTGGTTCTGTTTTGCTTGTTGTTAGTTTTGCTCATTATTGTCCCGTAATGGGTGAGAACA
>PVIW01009120.1:0-54497 GCA_004026585.1 Noctilio leporinus | reverse complement strand
GTCTTCCTTTGTCTGGTTTTTCTCACAGGACCCAGGTTTCTTCCCACGGCCCAAAGGTAGGCAGATGAGAATTCATGCCTAAATTGCCCAAGTTGGTGTGGGTATGAGTGGGCCCTGTGACAGGACCTCCTGTCCAGGATTGGTCCCCACATTGAACTGCTGATGGGCTCCAGTCACCCACAACCCTTACACTGGAATAAGTGGGTTGGAAAATAACCTAACCTGCTTTTATTCCTTAAAACAAAATAGCTGTATAACTCACATTTATTCAGTTTAACAATAGAAGTGTTGAGTGATGTTTCTATGACCAGAAATAGGCCACAGGAACTTAAATCTTTTCTATATAAATTAGCCTATGGCAAAATTTTGTCAGAGCTATGGATGATATTAACTGAGGATTTACTATAATTTATTGAGAGCCCTAGTAGACTCAAGGTCACTTTTTCCGCTTGTAGATCTTGTGTGCTAGCTTCAGGAAGATTTTTGGGGGCAGGGGCGATGAGTACTGCTCAATGAGACCCACAAGGTGGCTGTAACTCTCTTCTTCATACTTTGTAAATACAGCCTGCAGATTCAGCTTCTCATAGAGCACCTTCACTTGGGCCACCTTCTCAGCCTCTTTCTGCCCATAATTCTCCTGCAAGATCTGGCGCTGTTCCAGAGAGGCCCGTTGCAGACACTGAACCACCAACCAGCTGCATTTGTTGTCCTGGATGTCAATGCCGATCTTGCCTGTCACACTGGAGTCACCAAAGAGGTCAAGGTAATCATCCTGTATCTGAAAGAGCTCCCCTATCTCCAACAGGATCTTCTTGGCATTGGCATGTTCCTTCTCCCCGTCAATGCCTGCCATATACATAGCAGCAGCTATAGGAAGGTAGAAGGAGTAGAAAGCTGTCTTATACTTGACAATAGATTTGTACCTCTTTTCAGTAAATCTGCCAAGATCCACGTTGCCTTGTGGGGCTGTGATGAGGTCCAGCATCTGTCCGATCTCAGTCTGATAGGAACTCTGCAGGAAGAGCTCGATCAGGTTCAGATAATAGGGCTGCTCCTGGCAGTAGAGCTTCAGCTGTCGATAGACACATGCTTCTATCAGAAAAGCATCGTTGATGGCATCCAAACCTATGCCTGGCTTCTGATACCAGCAGATCTGCCCCCGTTGGGTGAGGGATGAATCCATAATGTCATCAGACACCAAGAAGAAAACTTGGAGCAGCTCCACACACCAGCCCACAGTCATGGCCCGCTGGAGACTGGCAGCATCCAGCTTTTCTGGTTCCACCAGGTCCTGGAATGTTGCCAGCACTGCCACACCCCGCTGGTACTTGCCTCCAGTGACATTGTACTCCAGGACCTCCTTGAGTCGTGCAATAGCATCTCCTATTTCTGGGTGCCCCATGTCATCCTCAGTCAGGTCCTTGACAATCTGGGAGAAGTGCTGGATAAAATTCTGCTTTTGTTGGTCATCAACATCCAATTTCTGATCTCCGTTCATTCTGTTGCTGGTTGCAGGTTCTTGGCCCGGATAGTTGGCGGGGTCTCTTCCAGATCTTCAATAACAGTTTTGCCTACTTGAAGAATATCATCTATGAAGGAAGAGAGTTTATTAATTTTCTTCTGTATTACTGTAAAATTTTATTGAATGCATTTTAAAATCTCTTTTGAAACTAACCTATTAAGAAGTCAATTCTTAATCTCATAATTTATCTTTGTAGGTTATAAGCCTTAACTAATGGGATGCTTGATTTCCTTTGTTGTTGTTCTGCAGTTTCACCATTATATTTCTAATATTTTCTTTTAATTTATTCTTTTAAATCTAGAGTCATTATTAAATCTTAAGATTATATGATTTGATTGAAATATAAAAATGTCTCTCAAATACTTTTGAGACAAAAATATTTTGAATCTTTTTTTAATTTAATTTTATTGTTGTTGTATTACATCCATCCCTTTTTTGCTCCCCTCTGTCCCCTTCCCCACCCACCCATTTGAATCTTTTTTTTTTTTTTAAACTTTATTTATTATTTCCAGAAAGAGAGGAAGGGAGAGAGGCAGAGAGGGAGAGAAACATCAGTGGATTGTTGCCTTTCTCCTGTCTCCAGCTAAGGACATGTCTGGAGACCTAGCTTGCAACCTGGTTATTTATGTGCCCTGGCTGGAGAATTGAACCAGTGACCTTTGAGTTTGCAGGCTGGTGCCTTATCCACTATGCTACCAGCCAGGGTTGAATATTTTCTTTTGCATTAGTTTATTCTTTTCTTTTGAAAATTCTTTTCTATCTATTCATCTTCTCAAACATGTTTCTTAGCCTCTCCTTTACATATATTTTGTTTTCTCTAATTCTCATATATGTTCTTCATTTATTTCAAGACTGTTCCTATTTATAATCTTTTTAATATATCCATGTAGTTTTAAAATATATTTATTGCTTGCTTTAATTTTTAGAATTATACGAGATTGTTTTTCAAATCAGCCTACCTTCTTGGATACTATTTTACTTTTGGTTGTGTTACCAATCCTTTGGTTTATTCCATTATAAAGCTTATTAATATTTATTCTTATTTTGTATACAAGACTCCTAACATATGTTTTTGCTCATTAATTTTTAGTCAACTATTATTCATGTGTTTCATAATTCCAGAGCTGGAACTAATGATAGTCTGAACTCCAGGCAATTTGCTTTTGCATCTGTCAGTCACCATATCTTCTGTGGCCCACTTATTGTAATTTTGCAACTTTGTGATTCTTGGGCTGAATACAAAACATACATGGAAACATCAAACATTCCTAAGGGCAGGGCAGTTATCATGGATCCCATACCAAGATAAAGAAGTCTCTTTTTCATATATTTGGCTGGATTTTTGTGTCATATTATCTTATCACTCTCTGAGGGTCAAAATTATATATAGATATGTCCATGTTCAGTCTGCCATTTTTTGGGGGCCCATGCTCATATCTCTTATCCTTCTTGTGATTGGTAAAATTCATACTTGAATTTACTAAAATTGGCGAATAACTTTGGGAGCACTGTGGCTTTTGTACACTCTTGAAAACTTTTTGTTGCCTGTCCTTTCTTTATATTGGGCTTCTAGAAGTTTAATAGTTGATTTAGCACAAGGTTTAAAATTTTTGCTTTTGCTTTGTGTTTCCAATATTTCTGTGTGTTCAATAGACAGGTAATTTATCAAGATACCATTTTTTTTCATGTTGCCAGAAATTAAACCTAATTCTACATATACTTATCTAACGTCTCTGAAATATAAGATATGTTGTGGTATCTACAGTGAAGCAGGGTACAGGGAAAAGCTCCAGTGTTAGATATGAAGTAAGGTATCATTTATCAGGATAATCTGTTTGAATTTAGACAAATAAATCTTACCCTATTAATGGGATGAACCTTCAATTTGGAAGATAATTGATAAGAGAATCAGCTGGTCATAACACAATGTATCAGTTTCTTGAGGTATTAAATATAGTGTTCTATGAAGGAGAAATATATAAAGTTGGTGATAGATGATAGATAAATAGGTGGATGATAGATAAAACCAAAGTGTTTAATCATGGGAAAACCATCAAAAGATAGACAATGAAATATTTTGAAGAGTCAGGCAGACTGGAAGCAGACAGCCTAGGTGTGACTCATGGCTCCTTCCATTATAGTCATGTGATGCCAGGAAAGCTCCTTAAACCTTCTGTGCTTCAATTTCTTTGTCTATAAAATTGAGATAATAATTGTACCTGTTTCACAGGCCTATCATAAAGAATAGGTGAATTAGTACATGTAGCTTGCTTAGAATGGTTTTAAGCACATAATTTTTAATCTATCATAGTTATTCTTATTTTTAACTGTTATCTAAGGATTAGTATTACACAAAATACTATGGATGCAAAAATAAATGATAGTCCTTATTCTTGAGAACAAGGGCTTAGTCATTTTCTTGGGGGAGACTGATATTTAATCTATAATATACATAATTTACATGTAAAAAGTGACAAGGTAATAGTGAAATAAATAAAACACAGAACTGGCTTAGAGGATGGGTGGATCAACTATTTTCTATGAAGTTAAAATGACGTAGAAAAGAGTCAGATCGTATTTGAAAGAAGATGAAAAATTTCCTTTGTATCTGGATAAATTTAATAACTTTGGAGATGATCATCAGGCAGCATTTAAGTTATTAACAGTTTGAGTTCTTTGTGAGCTTTAGGTTTATCAAATATATTTTTTATTCTCGAGTCTTTTCTACACTTCTCTTATTATACAGAATTAATCATAGAGTGTTTGAGAAGACTAATTAATGCTAGACTGAATAAAAAGCTTCCTCCAATTTCCCCACAGATTGCTTTTTAAAGGCTGGCCTCACTATTTTTTAAAATTTTCTTTCTATTTTCTACATACTCCCAACTGTGATGTATTGAAAAATGACTAATATAGTATTGTCCTTGTCTTGAACACAAAGGACATAATTCCTGTGAACATGAACTTTCTACTTCATAAAGCTGAAGGCTTTATGCTCAAGCTTGTCCTTTTAATGAAACAGTCCAAACATTTTATCATTAAAAAAGTAATAATGAATCTGCTGTGAGGCCACAGAAGGAGGGTAAAAGGTTAATACCTGCTAGAGAAGAGAAAATAATTTAGCCACAATAGCCAATGAATACAGATATCTTATTCTTCTTGAAGTCACCCAAAAACATTTTAAAACACCTTTCTCTTCTCTTCCTGTCATCCATATATGAGGCCTAAATGAGAAAAGTGAAACAACTGACCCTTTAGCCAGAAATCTGTATTATCTGAAAGCTACAGTAATGAAAATGAATATTTTTAGCACTGACCCTAAAGCTCTGTGAGATCTTATAGATTCATTAACTATTAAATTCCACTCAGAATTATGTCTTTTTATCATAAATTGCTTCTTTGAAGTCTGAAAATGCACATAAAATTATAATTAAAAACTGAAAAGGAGATTCGGGAAGATGGCGACAGAGTAGCGAGCAGTGCTGATGGTGTTCTCAAGTACCAAAGCAGCTAGAGGACAAGATAGGGAGTGTGAGACATCTTCAGGACCCTAGGAATTGGAGTGGGCAGCATCTGGACACAGGGGAGCACAGCCCAGAGGCAGAGAAGGCCAGCAGGAGAGTAGGTGAGGCATTCCGGACCAACCGGCCAGTGGACCAAGGTCAGCTCTGGGCAGTGGCAGCTCTGCCCAGGGGGGCAACTTTGACTGGGGCCAGCTCCGGGCTCCCTGGCGACTAGAAGTCTCAACAGTGAAGTGCAGGCAGGGAGGGCAAATGCCATAGGGAACACGGAATTGAATTCTTGCAGGGGAGGGACTGCTTGAGGGACTCACTCCAGCAACAGGGAGAGGAAGCTCCTCATGGGGCTAGAGGCTGAGGAGAAGAGTCCTGAGGGAAGTCAGAGCTGGGGAGCGGGGGAGCTGGGAAGTGCATTGGCCTGGGAAGTGAGAGGGCCAAAAATGGTGCTGCTGGGCCACCAGGGAAACAGCAGCTAGAGGCCCCTGCGTGGGGGGACGCCCAGCCCTGAGCAACCACACAGGCCCCCAGGCTCCACGCTGAAACTCCAAATGGCTAGCTGGCTAGCTGGGAACTAGTAGCAGGGGCAGCTGACCCACCATTGCCAGAGAAAAAGGCCGCACTGCCCACACCCGGGAGGGGCTCACCACAGAGGTTGCATAAAGGACTTCTCGGGGAGCTGGTTGGCTTGGAGGAGTGGTGCCCACCCTGGAAGGGCAGGACAGTGTAGATGGACCCCAGACAGTGTTGACAGACAGGGGTGGCCTCCTCCCGGAACTGCAGGGGTGGGGCCAGTCATCACAAGGACCAGCAAAGTTGCAGGCTGCCCTGCAGGGGTGCTGCAGGGGTGCTGGGTGCTCCTCCTGGGCAGGAACTTCTGCCAGGAGTGGGAGGGGGCACCCTGCAAGCTCCAGAATACTGGCACCCTAAAACCCAGCCAGGCTGCAGAAGGCTCAGCCTACCTGGGGGCGGACACTCAGAATCAGCCCTGAATGTGACAATCAGAGGCCCTGCCATGCACCAAAACCTGCTAGAATATAGACTATAGACTGTAAAGTCCTGACCAAGAAAAAGAGGCTGCCTCAGGAAAGGGATTGCTGCCAATCTCAAGCACCTGAGTTACACCAAGAGAAATATGAACTATTAATCCCCAACATATCCTTTGCAAAAGTTACTTGTCACGTATTCTTAATCCCCACCATACCTCAATCCACCTAAACACCCAAGACCCTCCCCCTACTCTCGAATTAAAGTCTACTCACTCTGTGGCTATAATGAATTCCCAGTCCTCAATCTAAGTATTCCTCCCTACCCCAGCCTTTCTAAACCCTTTCTTTATTCTTTTCTTCCTTCCTCTTTTTTTTTTTTTTAATTTTTCCTTTCCTTTTCTTCCTGGTAAAGCCCACAGGTTCTGGCTCCACCTGGACCAATCAGAAATCATAAAGGGGAACAGACAAATAAAACCTTTCTTTATTAATATTGATTTCTCTTTGTCTTGTGACTTTCTCACCACCCCCCTTTTTTTTCCTTTCTTTCTCCTCTCTTTTCTCCATGATAAAACCCACTGGTCCTGGCTCCACCTGGACCAAACAGAGACCATAAAGGGTGAACAGACACCTAAACCTTTTCTTTATTAATATTGATTTCTCTTTCTCTTGTGACTTTCTCCCCTTTTTTTTTTTTTTTTTTTCCTTTCTTTCTTTCTTTTTTTTTTCCCCTCTGCTAAAAGCCCACAGGTCCAGGCTCCATCTGGACCAGTCAGGGATTATTAAGGGTGAACAGCCATCTAAACCCTTTCTTATTATTATTATTATCATTTTTATTTATTTTTCCCTTTTGCATTTTTTTTTGTTTGTTTGTTTGCTTTGTTAGGTTTGGTTTGGTTTGGTTTGGTATTTATTTTTGGATTTATTGTTTGTTTGTTTGTTTGTTTTGTTTTGTTTTGTTTTTGTTTCTGCTAAAAGACCATGAGCCCAGAATACAACCAGAGAGCCCAAATAAATGACACACCAACAATAGCAAGTGGAGAAAATCTGGGAGATGGCAATATTGAACTCCACAAATCTCCTATTACAGAAGGGTGCTCAACTAAGGCAAGGAAGCAAAGCAGATTAACCCAAGGAAAGAACAAAAATAAATAAATAAAGAGCAAGCAAGAACAGACACCCAAAATAGGGAAGAAAAGAATCAGTCCATCACCAAAAGGAAAGGAAGAATCCCCAGAAAAAACACAAAATGAAACAGAGGCACCTGGAATATCACATAAGGAATTCAAAAGAATGATGATAGAGAAGCTCAGTGAGCTCAGCCACATCAAAGAAAACTGTAAACAACTCCAGGAGAACTACAAACAACACCAGGGAAATTACAAAGAACTCCAGGGAAATTACAAAGAACTCCAGGGGAATTACAAAGAACTCCAGGGAAATTACAAAGAACTCCAGGGAAGTTACAAGGAGCTTACTGAGAACTACAACAGCATGGAAAAGGACATGGAAACTATCAATAAGTGCCAGCAGGAAATGAAGAATACAATTTCTGAATTGAAGAATACAGCAGAAGGAATCAATAGTAGGCTAGAGGAAGCAGAAGAAAAGGTCAGCGAGTTGGAAGATAATGTAGACAAATACTCCAAGACAGTACAAGAGAATCAAAAAAGGCTTAATAAGTCTGAAGAGGGGTTAAGAGAGCTTCAGGACAACATGAAACATAACAACATCCATATCATAGGGATACCAGAAAAAGAAGAGAAACAAGGAATGGAAAACCTGTTCAAAAAAGTCATGATAGAAAATTTCCCTAACATGATGAGTGAAAACATTAATCCAGTTCAGGAAGCACAGCAGGTCCCAATGAGGATCAACACAAACAGACCAACACCAAGGCACATTATTATTAAAATGGCTAATTTCAAAGACAAAAAGAGAATCCTAAAAGCATCAAGAGAGAAAAGACAAATAACATACAAAGGGGCTCCAATAAGGCAATCAAATGACTATTCAACAGAAACAATTCAAGCCAGAAGGGAATGGCAAAAAGTATTTCAAGTCATGGTAAACAAAGGCCTGCAACCAAGAATACTCTACCCAGCAAGGCTCTCATTCAAGATAGAAGGAGAAATAAGGAGCTTCCGAGACAAGAATATATCTCTACCAAACCAGCATTGCAAGAAATGCCAAAGGGTCTGCTATAAAAATAAGTAAACCAATAAAATGAAGAAACAGAGAAAACCAAAGAGGATTACAGACACAAATGGAGAAAATGGCAATGAATAAGTATCAATCAATAATAACCTTAAATGTAAATGGATTAAATGCACCAATCAAAAGACATAGTGTAGCTGAATGGATAGGACAACATGACCCACATATATGCTGTCTTCAAGAGACCCACCTCAGAACAAAAGATCGACACAGATTGAGAGTGAAGGGATGGAAAACTATATATCAAGCAAATGGACATGAAAGAAAACCTGGAGTAGGAATACTGATTTTAGATCAAATAGATTTTACAATGAAGGCCATAAAAAGGGACAAAGATGGACATTTCATAATACTTAAGGGAACAATCCATCAAGAAGAAATAACTCTGATAAACATATATGCACCCAACATAAGAGCTCCGAAATATATAAGGAAAATTTTGGGAGACTTTAAGAAAGACATAGACAGCAACACACTAATATTAGGGGATTTTAATACCCCACTATCAATAATGGACAGATCTTCCAAACAAAAAATCCCCAGAGATGTTGTGGCATTGAACAACACTCTAGAGAAAATGGACCTAACTGATGTATACAGAGCCTTTTACCCCAAAAAAGCAAAATACACATTGTTTTCAAATGCACATGGCTCATTCTCCAAGATAGACCACATGGTATGTCACAAGACAAGCCTCCACAAATACAGGAAAATTGAAATCATACAAAGTATCTTCTCAGATCACAATGGCTTGAAACTAGAAACCAAATTCAGGGGAAAAAAACAAAAATTCTCTAACTCACGGAGACTGAATAACATGCTTCTAAGCAATGAAGTGGTCAACAATGAGATGAAATTAAAAAAGTTCCTGGGAACAAATGACAATGAACACACAACAGCCCAAAACCTATGGGATACAGAAAAGGCAGTTCTCAGGAGGAAATTGATAGCAATACAGGCCTTCCAAAATAGGTTACAAGAAGTTTATAAAAACCACCTAACCACAAAGCTGCAAGAACTAGAGGAGCAACAACAAACAAAGCCCAGAGCAAGTAGAAGGAAGGAAATCATCAAGATCAGAGCAGAACTAAATAACTCAGAGATTCAAACTACAATTCAAAGAATCAATAGGTCCAGAAGCTGGTTCTTTGAAAAAATAAACAAAATTGGCAAGCCCTTATCCAGACTCATCAAGAAAAAGAGAGAGAGGACCCAAATAAACAGAATCAGAACTGAAAGAGGGGAAATCACAACTGATACCTCAGAAATACAAAAGATTGTAAGGAATCTCTATGACAAACAACTCTATGACAAAAAAATATGACAACCTGGATGAAATGGACACATTTCTGGAAAGGTATAATCTACCAAAACTGAACCCAGAAGAAGCAGAAAGCCTGGATAGGCCAATAACAACTAGTGAAATTCAAGAAGTAATCCAAAATCTCCCAAAGCTCAAAAGCCCTGGAGGAGATGGCTACACAGGTGAATTTTACCAAACATTTAAAGAAGAACTAACTCCTATCCTCCTCAAACTATACTAAAAAATTCAGGAAGAGGGAAGACTCCCAAACTCGTTCTATGAGGCCAATATAATTCTAATCTCAAAACCAGAGCAAGATCCAACTAAGAAAGAAAGCTACAGGCCAATATCTCTAATGAACATAGATGTTAAAATTCTCAACAAAATATTGGCCAATAGGATTCAGCAGTATATTACAAAGATCATACACCATGATCAAGTGGGCTACATCCCAGGGATGCAAGGATGGTACAACATTTGTAAATCAAACAATGTAATACACCACATCAACAAATTGAAAGATAAAAGCCATATGATCATATCAATAGATGCTGAAAAAGCATTTGATAAAGTGCAGCAACGATTTATGATAAAAACCCTCAGCAAAATGGGAATAGAGGGAGCATACCTCAACATCATAAAGGCCATCTATGAGAAACCTGAAGCCAACATCATACTTAATGAGCAAAAACTGAAAGCTTCCCCCTAAGATCAGGAACAAGAGAAGGCTGTCCACTTTCTCCACTTCTATTCAACATTGTCTTGGAAGTTCTAGCTATAGCCATCAGAGAAGAAAAAGGAATCAAAGGTATCCATATTGGAAAGGAGAAAGTCATACTGTCATTATTTGCAGATGATATGATAGTGTATTATACAAAACCCGATTGGTTCCACCAAGAATTTACTCATCCTAATAATCAAATTTATCAAAATAGCTGAGTATAAAGTCAATATCCAGAAATCAAAAGCATTTTTGTATATCAATGATGAAACAACAGAAATAGAAGTGAAAAAACAAATCCCATTTACCATAGCAACAAGATAAATAAAGTACGTAGGAATAAACTTAACTAAGGAGGTCAAATACCTGTACTCAGAAAACTACAGAACAATGAAGAAAGAAATCAAGGAAGACACAAATAAATGGAAGCATATACCATGTTCGTGGATGGGAAGAATTAACATCATGAAAATGTCCATACTACCCAAAGCAATCTACATATTCAATGCAATCCCAATTAAAATACCAATGACAGTCTTCTCAGAAATAGAAAAATAGTTCAAAAATTTATATGGAGCCAAAAATGCCCACGAATAGCCACCACAGTCTTGAGAAAAGAACAAGGTAGGAGGAAACACAATACTGGACTTCAAACAATACTACAAGGCTACTGTCATCAAAACAGCATGGTACTGGCATAAGAATAGACATATAGATCAATGGAACAGAATAGAGAGCCCAGAAATTAACCCAGGACTCTATGGTCAACTAATATTTGACAAAGGGGGAAGGAACATCCAATAGAGTAAAAACAATCTCTTCAACAACTGTTGAAGAACAACTGAAGAACTGGGCAGCAACATGCAAAAAGATAAAACTAGACCACCAACTTACACCATACACCAAAATAAACTCAAGATGGATAAAGGATTTAAATATAAGCAGTGCCACCATAAAGGTCCTGGAGAAAAATATAGGCAGTAAACTTTTGGATATCCTACGCAAAAATATGTTTACTGATACTTCACCAAGGACAAAGGAAATAAAAGAACAAATCAACAAATGGGACTATATCAAATTGAAAAGTTTCTGTTCAGCTAAAGAAAATATCAGCAAAATTCAAAGGGAACCAACTGTATGGGAAAACATAATTGCCAATGATACCTCAGACAAGGGTCTGATCTCCAAGATATATAAAGAACTAATGTGACTCAATACCAAGGAGACAGACAGCCCAATTAAAAAATGAGCAAATGAACTGAACAGACAAATCTCTAAGGAAGATATACAAATGGCCCAGAGGTATATGAAAGAATGCTCAACATCACTAGTCATCAGAGAGATGCAAATTAAAACCACAATAAGATACCACCTCACTTCTGTCAGAATGGCAATCATCAGCAAATTAACAAACAACAAGTGTTGGCGAGGATGGGAGGCAAAGAGAACCCTCATACACTGTTGGTGGGAATGTAGGCTGCTGCAGCCACTGTGGAAATTAGTATGGGGTTTCCTTAAAAAACTAAAAATGGAACTGCCTTTTGATCCAGCAATTCCACTACTTGGACTATACTCAATGAATCCTGAAACACCCATTCATAAGAACCTATGCACACCTATGTTCATAGCGGCACTATTACAATAGCCAAGTGCTGGAAACAGCCTAAGTGCCCATCAGTGGATGATTGGATCAAAAACTTTGGTATATTTACACAATGGAATTCTATATAGCAGAAAGAAAGAAGGAACTTGTACCCTTTGCAACAACATGGATAGAACTGGAGAGTATTATGCTTAGTGAAATAAGCCAGTCAATGAAGGACAAATATCATATGATCTCACCCATTACAGGACAATAATGAACAAAACAAACAACAAGCAAAACAGAACCAGATATATGAATATAGTTAATAGGCCTTAAGTGGTCAGGGGGAAAGGGGTTGCGGGGAAGAGGAGGCAGAGGCAAGGAAGGGGAGCAGCTTAGACAAGAACCTAGTATAAAGGAACCATGGACATGGACAACAGGTGGGATTGACTTTGGGGGGAATGGGTGGGTGGGGAGGGGGAGAGAGGGGAGCAAATGTGGATGGATGTAATACAATAAATTTTTAAAAAATAATACAATAAAAAATAATAAAATACTAATGACATACTTCACAGAAGTAAAAAAAATACTTAAAAGATTTATATGCAACCAAATCAGCCCATGATTGTGATGCCACAGCAATCTTGACAAAGAAGAATAAAGTAGGAGGAATCACAATATCAGACATCAAACTGTACTAGAGGACTATTATAATCAAAACAATTGGTACTGGCATAAGAAAAGATCTCACTGGTTCTGTGTGAAGCCCTGCAGGGTGTTTCTGTGGTGTCTTTGGTTGCTCCACCCCCTCCAGCTCCTGGAGGAGGTTCCTGCCTGTGATGGGCACCTGGCTCCAATGGGGGGGATCCTGCAACCTCACTGGCTCCTGTGATGGTTGGCCCTACCCCCACAGCTCCCAGAGGAGGTAGTCCCTGTCTGCTTATAGCTCCTGGCTCCCTTGGGTGAAGGCTAACTTTCCAAGCAGTCCATCTCTTTGAGAAATCTTTCACCTCTGCCTCTGTGATGAGTGCCTGGCTCCCTAGAGGATTCACAGTGCAGCCTGCTGGCTAATGCTACTCCTCCCCCTCCACCTTCTGGAAGAGGCCTTTATTGTCTGCAATGGGCCGGCACACCTGTTGCACCAGTTTCAAGTTCCTGGCTGGTAGTTTTGAGATTTTGTGGGAGCCTGCAGCTGGTGTGGATGCATGGGGCTGGGCCCTCTTCCTCTTTAAGGCATGGAGCTGCTCTCTCCCTGGTAGCACAGCAGGAGGACTTCAAGTCTTTGTGGAAGTCTGTGTGCTGGTTTGGGTGCATGGGGCTGGGCCTTCTCCCTTGCTGGGGCTCTGAGCCGCCCTCTTTCCCCATCCTTATTATTTTTAAATTTTTTTGTTAAATATATTGGGGTGGCATTGCTTTACAATACCATACAGATTTTAAGTGTACAACTCAACAAAATATGTGCACACTACATCATGCCTCCATCACTTCAAGCAAAGCCTCTTTCTCCATTATCCCTTTGCCCACCTCCTCATAACCCCCATTACCCATTCCTCTGGTTGTGTATGGATTATATGTGTATGATTTTTCTGCTTAAGTTTTTCACCTTTCATTCAGCCTCTCAAGTCTCCCCTTTGACAGCTATTAGTTTGTTCTGACATGTAGCCATGTCTCTGTTTTTATTTTATTGGTCAAATTATTTTATTCATTAGATTCCATATAAAAGTAAAATTACATGGCAATTACTTTTCTCTTTTCTCTTTTTGGCTTATTTCACTTAGTGTAATAATCTCAAGGTCAATTGCCAAAAGTAAGAATTCCTTATTCTTATTTTATTTATTATTATTTTTTTACAGATGAGCAGTATTGCATTGTGTAAATGGTAGATGTGCTACCACTTTTTTAACCACTAATCTATGGATGGGCACTTAGGCTGATTCAACATCTTGAATAATTCTGCGATAAACATAGGGATACATATGTAAGGGGTGAGCCATCAAACTCAGAATTTATTTAAAATTTATGTATTTATTCTTATATGTTTAAGCTTCAGTCACTTTCAAAGTACTCCCTCATTTGATGCAATGCACCTATTTAAAGGTTTTTTCTACTGCTCAAAACAGTTTTTTAGCTCATCAATTTTTGTGCATTTTAGTTTTTCTATTTTTTGTTTGCTTGTTTGTTTGTTTCATCTCTTCCACATGGCAACCCCTTGCCTTTTTTTCATCTGGAAAATAGGGAGAGTCGGGTGTAAAGGTCTTGCCTTTTTTTTTTTTTGTCAAAAACTGCTGAACACTCAATGTGGTATGGGCAGGTGCACTCATAAATCACCCATCATGAAATGAACAAACAGGTTGAGTCTTCAAGAGAAATTCATTGAAGCCAAATGCAGTCTCTTACAACAATGCCATCTAATTCAGATGGGTTCCCAAAATACACTCACCTAGCGGAGGAAGCCTGTACTACAATGGGACTGACCTCCAGAAGATAATCCTGGGTATTCCCTCATGTTCTTTAGAATTAATGTTACAGGTTTCTTCCAATATATTACCAGAAGTGAGATTGCTGGGTCAAAAGGCAGTTTTAATTTTTGAGGAAACTCCAAACTGTTTTCCACAGTGGCTGCACCATTCTGTATTTTCAACAGTGCACAAGGATTATTTTTCTTTTTTCTTTTTTTTCCCACATAGTTGTTAGTGCTTTTTGATTGGTAATTTATTGATGATAGCCATTCTGACAGGTATGAGGCAATATCTCATTGTAGATTTAATCTGCATTTCTCTGACGATTAATGCCTTTGAGCAGCATCTTTTAAAATGTCTATTGGTCATGTGTGTAACCTCTTTGGAAAAGTTTCTATTCAGGTCTTTTGCCCATTTTTTAATTGGGTTGTTTGTCTTCTTGGTGAGGAGTAGTGTAGGTTCTTTATGTATTTTGAAAATTAAACTCTTATCAGATATATCATTGGTAACTAAGTTCTCATATTCAGTGGGCTGACTTTTCATTTTATTGATTTTTGTTTGTTTGTTTTTGTGCAAAAGCTTCTTAGTTTGATGTAGCCTTATTTATTTTTCCCTTTATTTCCCTTGCCTGAGGAGATATATCTGCAAAAAATTGCTACAAGAAGTGTCTGAAATTTTACACATTTTATTCTAGGATTTTAATAATTTTATGACTTACATTTAAGTATTTAATCATTTTGAATTTATTCTTGTGTATGATGTAAGTTGCTATTCTAGTTTCATTTTTTTGCATATATATATTTTTTTTCCAACAGCATTTGTTGAAGAGACTATCTTTACTCCATTATTTGTTCATGTCTTCTTTGTCAAATATTAATTGACCACAATGTGTGGTTTTATTACAGAGCTCCTTATTCTGTTACATTGATCTACATGCCTGTTCTTATGCCAGTACCATGTTATTCTAATTAGTACGGCCTTGGATTTATATAGTTTAATATAAGGTAATATGATACCTCTAATATTGTTTTCTTTTTCAAAATTATTGCAGCTACCCAAGATCCTGTGTGTTTCTATGAAATATTTTGAGCTATCTCTTCTAGATCTGTGAGATATACCATTGGTATTTTAATGAAAACGGCATTAAAATGGTAGATTGTTTTGGGTAGTATGGACATTTAATGATTATTTTTTCTGTCCATGAACATGGTGTATGCTTTCACTTATTCATGTCTTTCTCAATTTCTTTCATTATCTTATAATTTTCAAGTAGAGGTCTCTTACCTTCTTGGTTAAATTTATTCCCAGGTACATTATTTTTGTTGCAATAGTAAATATAATTGTTTTCTTAACTTCTCTTACTACTAGTTCATTATCAGTATATAAAATGCCACTGATTTCTGAACATTAATTTTGTACCCTACTAATTTGCTGAATTGATTTGTTAGATCCAGTAGTTTTTTGATGGGCTGTTCAGAGTTTTCTATATGCAATATTATTTCATATGTAAATAATAACAGTTTTAATTATTTCTTTCAAAATTGGATGCCTTTTATTTCTTCTTCTTGTCTAATATTGTGGCTAGTAGTAACAGGACTGTGTTGAATAAGTTTTGTGAAAGTGGGCATCCATGACTTATCTCTGATCTTAAGGGAAACACTTGTAGTTTCTACCCATTGAGTATGATGTTGGTTGTAGGTTTGTCATATATGGCTTTTATTATGTTGAGGTATGATTCCTCAATTCTTACCTTCCTACAAGTATTTATTACAAGTGGGTACTAGATTTTATACAGTATTTTATATACATCCATTTATGTGAGTTTTTTATGCTCCATTTTGATTAGGTGATTAGGTGATGTATCACATTTATTGTCTTGAGAATATTACTTAAACCTTGAATCCCAAAATTAAAGCCCACTTGATAATGGTGTATAATCTTTTAAATGTATAGCTGGATCTAGTTTGCTAATATTTTGTTCAGCATACATATTCATCAGAGATACTAGCCTATATGGTATTTCTTACTCTGTCATGTCTTTATCATGTCTTGAAATTAGAATGGAAGCCTTATAAAATGAAGTGGAAAGCTTTCCCTCCTGTTAAATTTTTGTAATATTTTGAGATAAATAGGTGTTCATTTTTATTTGAATGTTTGATAAAATTTACTTGTGAAACCATTTGCTTTGGACTTTTGTTTGAGGGAATTTTTTGATTACTATTTCAATTTCATTAGTTGTAATTAGATTATTCAGGTTTTCTGACTCTTCCTGATTCAATTTTGGAAGGCTAGGTTTACAGAAATTTATCCATTTCACCCAGGTTATCAATTTGTTGGCATATAGTTGTATAGGTTTTCCTAAAATATTTTGTATTGCTGTGATATCAGATATTACTTCTTTCATTTGTGATATTTTTTGTTTGTGTCCTTTGTCTTTTCTTTATAGTGAGTGTGGCTAAAGGTTTATCAATGCTCTTTTTCTTTTTAAATTTTATTGTTATTTTTTTAAATTTTATTGTTATTTTATTACATCCATTCCCTTTTTCTTCCCTCTGTCTCCTTCCTCAACCACCGACTCCCCCCACAAAGTCAATCCCACTTTTCCATGTCCATGATTCTTCCATACTATTTCCTTGACTAAACTCCCCTTCTTTGCCTCCTCCTCTTGCCTCCTCCTCTCATCTCCTCCCTCCCCCCTTTCCACTGGAGATCTATTCATTGTATTCATGTATCTGGTTCTGTTTTGTCTATTTGTTTGTTTTGTTCATTGTTGTCCTGAAATGGGTGAGATCATATGGTATTTGTGTTTCACTGACTGGCTTATTTCACTAAGCATAATACTTTCTAGTTCTATCCATGCTGTTGCAAAGGTTAGGAGTTCTTTTTTTTTTTTCTTTCTGCTGTGAGTATTCTATTGTGTAAATGTACCAAATTTTTTTGATCCAATCATCCACTGATGGGCACTTAGGATGTTTCTAGCACTTGGCTATTCTAATTAGTTCTGCTATAAACATAGGGGTACATAGGTTCTTATAAATTGGTGTTTCAGAGTTCTTTGGGTATAGTCCTATTAGTGGAATTGCTGGATCAAAAGGCAATTCCATTTTTAGATTTTTAAGGAAACTCCACACTGTTTTCCATAGTGGCTGCACCAGCCTGCATTCCCACCAACAGTGCACCAGGGTTCCCTTTTCCACACATCCTCGCCAACACTTGTTGTTTCTTGATTTGTTGATGATTGCCATTCTGACAGGTGTGAGGTGGTATCTTATTGTGGTTTTAATTTACATCTCTCTGAAGACTAGTGATGTTGAGCATTCTTTCATGTACCTCTGGGCCCTTTGTATATCTTCCTCAGTGAGTTGTCTGTTCAGATCCTTTGCCCATTTTTTAATAGGGCTGTCTGTCTCCCTGGTGTTGAGTTGCATAAGTTCTTTATATATTTTGGATATCAAACCCTTGTCTGGGTACCACTGGCAAACATGTTTTCCCAGGCAGTTGGTTCCTTTTTAATTTTGCAGGTATTTCCTTTAGCTGAACAGAAAGTTTTCAATTTGATATAGTCCCATTTGTTGATTTGTTCTTTGATTTCCTTTGCCCTTGGTGAAGTATCAGTAAGCTCTTTATCTTTTCAAAGAATCAGCTCTTGATTTCACTGATATTTTGTATTGATTTTTTAGTCTTTATGACATATATTTTCTTCCCTTCTTTTTACTCTTGGATCGCTTTATTGTTGTTGTTTTCTTCTTTTTCAAGGTCTTTTAATGTAGGATTAAATTGTTTATTTAAAACTTTTCTTTCATCCTGAGGTAGGCCTTAATGCAATGAACTTCCCTCTTAGTTGTGTTTTCTCTGTGTCCCATAGATTGTGAGTTGTTGTGTGTTCATTTTCATTTGTCTCCAGGCAATTTTTGAGTTTATATTTGATCTCATTATTAACTCATTCTTTTTTTTTCTTAAAAAAATGATAATTAGAAGATTCCATGTATTTTGAAATCACAGCACTTTTTTATTTTAAAGAAAAACCACATTTATTATTTGCATGAGACTTTAAAAAAATCCTTTTTTGACTGGCCTCCTCTCATCCTTCTGCTTTTGCATTTTTAAATTAATTTATTGTTGTATTATATATATATCCCATTTCTCCCCCCACCCCCCATTGCTCTCCCTTGTCCCACCATCCCTATTCCTTCTACAGTCAATCCCCATGTGTTATCCATGCCCACGAGTCATTTATACTGGTTCCAATACTAAACTGTTCCCCTTCTTTGCCTCTTTTTCCCTGTTTCCAATCTCCTCTGAACATGGTTCTATTTTGTTTGGTTGGTTGTTTTTGGGATTAGAATAATAATGTGGTTTTGGGATTAGAATAATATTTCCCTCATAGAAAGAGTTTGGATTTTCTGGAATAGGTTGAGAAGAATAGAAGTTAGTTCTTCTCTAAATGGTAAAATTCACCTGTGTAGCCATCTGGTTTATGGCTCTTGTGCTTTAAGAGATTTTTGTTTACTCCTTCAATTTCACTAGTTGTTATTGGTCTACTCAGTCTTTCTCCTACTTCTTGATTCTGTTTTAGTAGCTTATACATTTCCAGAAATGTATCCATTTCACCCAGGTTGTCATATTTCTTGTCACATAGTTGTTTGTAATAATTTCTTACAATCCTTTGTTTTTCTGAAGTATCAGTTGAAACTTCTCCTCTGTTGTTTCTGATTTTGTATATTTGGCTCCTCTCTGTCTTTTTCTTGATGAATTTAGTTAAAGGCTTGTCAATTTTGTTTATGTTTTCAAAGAACCAGCTCCTGGATTTATTAATTATTCAAATGGTAGTTTTAGTCTCTACGTTATTTAGTTCTGCTCTGATCTTGATGATTTCCTTCCTTCTACTTGCTCTAGGTTTTGTTTGTTGTTGCTCCTGTAGTTCTTGCAGCCTTATGGTTAGGTTGTTTGTATAAGCTTCTTCTATCCTTTTAGGTAAGCCTGTATTGCTATGAATTTCCCTCTGAGGACTGCCTCTTCTCTATCCCATAGGTTTGGGGCTATTCTGTATTTCTTGTCATTTGTTTCCAGAATCTTTTTTATTTCATCTCTGATCTCATTAACCCATTCATTACTTAAAAGCATGTTATTCAGTCTCTGTGAGTTAAGAGTGTTTTTATTTTTTTTCCTGTGGTTGATTTCTAGTTTTAAGCCATTGTGATCTAAGAAGATGCATGGTATAATTTGAATTTTTCTATAGTTGTGGAGGCTTGTCTTGTGACCTACCATGTGGTCTTTGAGAATGTTCCATATACATTTGGGGAAAAAATGTGTATTTTGCTTCTTTGGGGTGAAAGTTTCTGTATATACCAGTTAAATCCATTTCCTCTAGAATGTTGTTCAATGCCACAATATCTTTGGCATTTTTTATTTGGAAGATCTGTTCATTGTTGATAGTGAGGTATTAAAATCCCCTATTATTAAAATCCCCTAGAATCCATATCTTTCTTGAAGTCCTCCAAGATTTTCCTTATAATTTGGGAGCTCCTATGTTGGGTGCATGTATATTTACCAGAGGTATATCTTTTGGATTGATTGTTTGCTGAAGTATTATGAAATGTCCTTTATTGTCTGTTTTTATGGCCTTCATTGTAAACTCTATTTTGTCTGAAAGAAGTATTTCTACCCCAGCCCTTTTTTCACATCCATTTGCTTGATATATATATTTTCCGTCCCTTCACTTTCAATCTCTGTAAATCTTTTGTTCTGAGGTGGGTCTCTTAAACACAGCATATATGTGGATCATGGTTTTGTTTTTTTATTTTTTATTATTATTTTTTATTTTTTTATTTTTATCCATTCAGCTACCCTATGTATTTTGATTGGTGCATTTAGTCCATTTACATTTAAGGTAATTATTGATAGATACTTATTTATTGCCATTTTTCTCCTATGTACCTGTGTTCCTCTCTGTTTCATAATTTTTTGAAGCTGAGTTTAGCTTTTCTTGCAATGCTGGTTTTATAGAGGTGTATTCTTTTAGTCTTTTTTTGTCTGGGAAACTCCTTATTTCACTTTCCATTTTGAATGAGAGCCTTGCTGGGTATAGTATTTTTGGATACAAGGCTTTGTTTTCCATTAATTGAAATATCTTTTGTCATTTTCTTCTGATTTGTATTGTTTCTGTTGAATAATAATTTGATAACCATTTTGGAGCTCCCTTACATGTTATTTGCTGTTTCTCTTTTGATACTCTTAGGTTTTTCTCTTTGTCTGTGAAATTTGCCATTTTAATTATGATATGTCTTGGAATGGTTCTGTTTGGTTCCATCCTCATTGGGACTCTCTGTGCTTCCTGAACTTGAGTAACATTTTCACTCATCATGTTAGGGAAGTTTTCTATCATTACTTTTTTGAACAGGTTTTCCATTCCTTTTTTCCCTTCTCCTTCTGGTATCCCTATGATACAGATATTATTGGATTACATGTTGTCCTGCAGCTCTCTTAAAACCTCTTCATTCTTGTTCAGTCTTTTTTCATTCTCTTGCACTGTCTTGGAATATTTTTCTATATTGCCCTCCAGCTCACTGATCTGATTCTGTGCTTCCTATAGCCTGCTGTTGATTCCTTCTACTGTATTCTCTATTCAGAAATTGTGTTGTTTATTTCCTCCAGGCTCTTACTAATAGTTTCTATGTCCCTTTTAATGCCAGTGTAGTTCTCAATATGTTCTTTGTAGCTTCCCTGGAGTTTTTTTGTAGTTATCCTGCAATTGTTTGTAGTTTTCTTTGAGCTGGCTGAACTCATTGAACTTCTCTATCATCATTATTTTGAATTCCATATCTGATAGTTTGCTTGCCTCTGTTTCAGTTAGTAATCTTTCTGAGGATTCCTCCTTTCCTTTTGATGATGGACTCTATTTTTCTTCCCATTTTCAGGTTTCTTTGTAATCAAATCAGACTGTGATCAGCTGCTAGGCTAAGGAACTGCTAGGCTGCAAGGTTTGATTCAGTTATAATCCTATTGATCTGTGATCCACTGCCAGGCTCAGATGCAGCTTGTGGGGACAGACTAATTCAGTTGTAAATCATTGAATCAGCTACCAAACTCAATCCCTCCTGGACTTGACAGAGGGGTTCAAATGTAATTCAATGGATCAGCCACCAGCTTAGATGCAGCTTGATACAGATTCAAATGTAAATCAATGAAATTGTGATCAGCTACCAGGCTCAGGAACCACCAGGCTAGGCTGCAAGATCCAGTTGTAATCCAATCCATCTGTGAATAGCCACCAGGCTCAGGAGCCACTTGGCTAGACAGCAAGGTTCAATTTTAATCTAATGGATTTGTGATCTTCTGCCACACTAATTAACCACTGGGCTAGACTGCAAGTTTCAATTGTAATCCAAAGAATTTGTGATCCTCTGCCAGGCCCTGGTGACACTGGACTGGACAGACCAATTCATTTGCAAACTAATGAATCCAGGATCAGCCACCAGGCTCTCATGCCACTGTGCAGGGCTGACTGACCCTTCTGTAAGTCAGAATGTTCGTAATCAGCTGTCAGGTGTAGGCTCTGCTGGGTGAGTTTGACTGATTCAGTTGCCAATTAATGAATCCACAATCAGCCACCAGGCTCATTTTAGTAGTTCTCGGTCTCCAGGGCTCTCCCAGGCTAGTAAACTACATGATTTTCTGCCATTCTCAGTTGTATACTGCTCTACTCTCTGCCATGTTGTTGTAGGCTGGGAAATCCAGCTGGGGACCAAAACCCACCCTTCTCAGGTGGAGCCCCCAGCTCCATTCCTTTGGCTGCTATCTCTGGTGGGGTTCTAGCCAGCCCTTTCCCATTTCTGTGATTCCTACCAGTCATATTGTGAAGAAGCATCCTCTTCTGTTCTGTTATGGTTATAAGACTTCCTTTCAGCTGGTGTTCTGTTGGTAATTCCAGCTGACTTTTTCTCAAGAAATTTCAGGTGGGATCTGGAGGAGATTGTTGTAGCTCCACTTACTCCTCCATCATCTTACTGGAACACTCAGAAGACTCTTTTGATATGCCTTTCTTAGGCCCAGTGGCTCCTCCTTGTTGATATTGTTTCTGCAGAGGAGATGGCTACCTGCACCCTAGTTCAACTTGCAGTGCACCCCTCCTGAGGGAACTAGAGCAGGAAAATATGGCAGAGTCTGAATGGTTTGGCTATGAGATTGAGGTCAGCTTCCCCCTCATTGAGTACCTGACCATGTAATCATCAAGTATGGGACACACTAGCCCTAGACTTTTCAATCTCAGTCACCTTGCCCTACCAAGGTTGCAATTTGTGGAAATGTCTGCAGGTTGTGGCCAGCTAGGCCCACTCTACAATCTTATTTGAAGGGCTCTGGTCAAAGATCAGGCAATCTCTAGGGGAAGTGAAGTAGCTGGCAGATAAGTGCAAGCCTCAGACCATTTATAGTTCTGCCCCCAGCTCTAATGTGGAGAAAGCCAACCCTGTACACAGATTAGCCCCTACCATGCACACCCAGGCTCAGTATATATTGACACAAACAATGAATAGCATGATAGCACTGGACAGGAAGCCCAAGGTCAATGTAGTGCAGGGACCCAGCTCCCAGGTTTACTTTGAATTTTGCAAGACTGAAAAGGAATACTGGAGTGTTGGAGAGGGGATTAATACAAAATTTCTTTTCTTATGGCAGTGGAGGAGAACAGCAATTGAATCCATCTTTCACTTCTCAAGGTGGTGAGTAAGAACAGGGAACAAAGGATCATCCACCTTCAGTTTCCTGGCAATGGGCAAAAACAGGAACAACAGGATCTACCTTTGGTCTAGTCTTGTGGCAGTGGGCAAAGACATATGGGAGTCATGGGAACCAAAACCATCCTGCCACCTGCACAGCAGGGGCTCAAGTTTATATACATCAAGTTAACAAAGTCGACACCTGACCAACCTGAACTGTGTGATAGCATAACACTTCTACACTAATAAATTATCTGCAATAAGAGTGACCTAGGAAAATTAAAATACATACAAGTGGAGTCAGGGATCCTGGCCATGGTCACCTTGATGTGACAACCAATTACACACAATGTCTGAGATTGACCTGTTTCTAACCTTGGCCAAGTGTATGCAGAACCCACACAACCAGTGGTGGGCTTCAGAGCTCAACCCAATTAGCCACACAAGTGACATACTCAAAGGGGGATTCTGGTAGGCACCGGACCTTGCTGGGTATAACTCCATCCCAGAAGGCAACCCCTGCACAACAACTCATACATGGTGATTGAAGTTTACCCTTATAATCACCTAACCTGAAGGGTTATCTCCACTCACAAAATAGCCACCAGCATTCAAGACACAGCTACAATAGGAAGACACACATAACCTGCAATAAATATTTCTGGATCACTGATTTTAGGTGATCTAGCAGATTGCACCATTGAGCTAAAAAAGACACATATTATAAAACAACCATAGAAAGTTTGGAAATCATAGCAGATCCAACTAATACACAAGGGCAAAATGGGGAGACAAATATGCACCAAATGAAAGAAGAGAAATCTGCAGAAAATAATGAAATAAAATGGAAGTAACCAAAATACCAGATGCAGAGTTTAAAATAATAGTTGTAAAAATGCTCAAGGATCTTAGGGGAAGAATGGATTATCTCAGTGAAAACAAATATTAGAAAGAATATTAAAACCATAAAAATCAAAAATGAAGAATACAATAGGAAGAGTCAACAGCATCAACATGAAGCATAAAAATCTTACACTAATGTCTGCAGAAAAAGCACTTGATAAAATCCCTTTTTAATAAATACTCTTAGAAAAGTAAGAATATAGAAAAAGCAAATGAGTGAATTAGCAATTTAGAGGACAAAACAACTCTAAGCACTCAAGCAGAAAATAAAAAAGAAAAGATAATTTTAAAAAATGAGAGAAGTCAAAGGGATTCTGGGACATTAAGCCATAACAACATCTGCTTCATAGAGTGTCCAGCAGGAGATGTGAGTAAGTTAGGAATAGAGAACCTGTTTGACAAAACATTGGCTGAAAAATTCTTAACATGATAAAGAAAATCATCATACAAGTTCAAAAAGTAGAGTTCAAATCAAGATGAACCCACAAAGACTCACACTGAGACACATCATAATTAAAATGGCAAAGGTTAACAACAAAGTGAGATTCTTAAAAGCAGCAAGAGAAAGACAGTTATCTACATGGGAGCTTCTATCAAGAAGAAACATTTTCCAACAGAAATGTTTAGACCAGGAAATATTCAAAGTGATGCAAAACTAATATCAACAACAAAGACTGTGCGGCCCAGCAAGAATATCATTTAAGATTGAAGGCAAAATAAACAGCTCATCAGACAAAAACAAAAACAAACAAACAAACAAATAACCCTGAAAAAAAGAATTAAAAGAGTTACCACAAACCAATATTACAAGAACTGGTAAAAGGACCTGATTTAAGAAGAATAAGTAGAGAGACAAAGGAACATAGGTCCAAAGGAAAAAAGGCAACAAGTAAGTATCAATAATAACCTTACATGTAAACAGATTAAATGTTCCAATCAGCTGTATAGAGTAGCTGAATAGATAAGAAAACATGAATATATTGTTTGTTCACAATAGATTCAACTCAGAACAAAAGATACAGACACACTGAAGGTAAAGGAATGGAAAAATATTCCAGGAAAATGAAAACAAGACAGAAAAAGATGATATAGCAATACTTACACAAAATATACTTCAAGGAAAAGGCCATAACAAAAAAACAAAGAAGTTCATTACATAATACTAAAGGAATCAATCCAATAAGTGGTTATAACCCTTGGAAGCATACGTGCACCCTATATAGAAGTTCTTAAATATATAAAAAATATATTGGTGGACACTGAAGGTGAGATCAACTGTCATAGTATGAGATTTTAACACACCACTGACATAAATGGATGGATCTTCCAGACAAAAAAATCCAGAAGGAGACAGCAATCTTAAATGGCATACTGGATTAGATGGACTTAATTCATATTTTAAGAAATTTTATTTCAAAGCAGCAGAATATATATTCTTCTTAAGCTCACATGAGACACTCTCAAAGATAGACCAATATAGGATAAATAAATATAGGATAAATAAATGAGTCTCAGCACATTCAACAAGATTGAATCATATCAAGCAGTTTGTCTGACAATAATGATATAAAACTAGAAACCAATACAAAAAACAGAAGAACATTCAAACATATAAAGCAAAAATAGCATGCTATTAAAGAATAAAGAAAACCATAATAATAATAATAATAAAGAAAACCAAAATGGCAGAGTAAGTGGAGCTACACCAATCGCCTACCAGAACCAATCGGGAATTAAAACTTAATTGAGCAGAAATCACCCAGAATAATCAACGGAACAACCAGCTGGAAAAAAGTCATATAACCATGGACAGAACATGATTGGTAGGAAATGCAGAGATATAAGAGGGCTGGCTGGGCTCTCGTTGGCAGCCCCTAAAGGAACTGGAGTTGGGAGTTCCACTGAGAAGGGTGGGTTCTAAACTCCCAGCTGGGCTTTCTAGCCTACAGCAACACAGCAACACAGCTGAAAGTAAAACAGATACAGATGTGAAAAGCAAAAATCCACATGGTTTGGTAGCCTGAAACAGCTAGAGACAGAGAATGACTGAAGTGACCTCACACAAAAATACATTGGTACCCACTTACCTTTGGCTCCAGAAGATGGAGAGCAGAATGAACTAGAAATGCTTAATGAAAGCTTGGAATGGTGGCTTTGAGGAGAGAAATGAGCAGCTTACAGTATCCCAGTGCTGATTCATCCTTCACACTGCAGGCAGACTAAGCTATTCCAAGTGGTGTCTTCCTGAGAGGACATCATAGCTTTGGCCATAGGAATCAATCTGCCTTGCCCAGTAGTGCCTGAGTCTGGTAGCTTATCATAATTGACCAAATTAAAAACTGAATCAAACTGCCCCACCCAGCTGTGCCTAAGACTGACCACTGACCATAGATTGACTGGATTAACACTGAATTAATCATCCCTGCTTAGTAGTGCCTAAAATGACCACTGATCACAGATGGATTGGATTAACAATTGGATTAATCTGCCCTGCTCAGTGGTACTTATGCCTTACCTTTGATCACAAATTGATTGGATTACAACTGGATAAATCTGTCCCACCCAAGTGTGCCTATACCTGACAGTTGAGCACACATTAATTGGATTAAAAACTGGAGGGCACAAAGACAGTGGCTCTCTGGTAGGCTCCAATAGGCTGAATAGACCCAGAATGGGACATGATCTTACATCGCTAGAGGGGGATCAAGGAAGTAAAGAAACTACCTCTACACAACAGAAGATCACTCCACAAAGACAGGAAGTCAAAACAGCCGAATCTAAGAAGCAAAAGCAAACAAGAGTCACTAAAATGGGGAAACAAAGAAATAACATCACATCAAAAGAAAAAAAGGAATCCCCAGAAAGACTGCTAAATGAAACAGAAGCAGCAACTATCAGACATAGAATTTAAAATAATGATGTTTAAAAAACTCAATGAGTTCAGTGAGTTCAAAGAAAATTATTAACAACTCCTGGGGAACTAGGAAGACCTCCAGGGAAGTTACAAGGAGCTTACCGAAAACTACAGCAGCATTACAAAGGACATAGAAAATATCAATAAGAACCAGCAGGAAATTCAGAATACAATTTCTGAATTGAAGAATATAGCAGAAAAAAAAATATCAAAAGCAGGATAGAAAAAGCAGAGAATCAAATCAGCAAGCTGGAGGACGATGTAGAAAAAAATTCCCAGACTGTGCAATAACATGAAAAAAGACTGAATAAGAATGAAGAGGTTTTAAAAGGGTTGTAGGGACAACATGAAATACAATAATATCCATATCAAAGGGATAACAGAAGGAAAGAAGCAATGGATAGAAATCCTGTTTGAAAAGGAAATGACAGAAAACTTGCCTAACTTGAGAGAAAAAGTCACACAAGTTCAGGAGGCACTGAGAGTACCAATGAAGGTGAATCCAAATAGGCCCACTCCAGGACACATCATAATTAAATATTTTTTCTAGTGTAACAGTTGTAAAAATATGAATGTGAGTAAATGTACAGTATTTCTGCGTGTATTTGACAATATTATAATTGATATTACTTTCAAAAAAGTAGTTTTTAAACAAATTAACATAAGCATTTTTAATAAATGAAAATAAAACTTTGTACTAATATGATTTGAGAGGCTGACAGAAGCCAATAATTAAATGGTGAATTATCTGAATATGGAAACTGGAAACCACAAAAAAGTACATATCAGTGGTTACAGAATGGACAAGGGGTTGTGAAGAATAATAGAGGAAATGCAGAAGCCAAAGAAATTACATGCATGACACATGGGCATGAACTAAGGGGGGCATTGCCATAGGGATGGGGGTAATGGGTGGAGGGGGCCAAAGAGGAAAGGTGGGACAGCTGTAAAAGTAAAATCAATAAAATGTATTTTTAAAATACAAAAAATACAAGGGGTCTCTAATAAGGTTATCTGCTGATTCCTCAAACAAAACACTATAAGCCAGAAGAAAATGGCAAAAAAAAAAAAATATTTTAAGCAATGACAACAAAGGCCTACAACCAAGATTACTCTACCCAGCAAGGCTCATTCAAAATGCAAGGAGAAATAAGTTTTCCAGACAAAAGAAGGCTAAAAGACACTATCTCCACCAAAACAGCATTGCAAGAGATGCTAAAGGACCTGCTTTAAAAAGATGAAGAAACAGGCACCTGGCAAGATGGTGGAAGAGTAAGTGGAGCTACACCAATCTCCTCCCAGGTCGCATTGGGAATTACGTTTATGGAGAAAAAATCAGCTGGCATTACCAACAGAATACCAGCTGGAAAGTAGTCTTATAACTGCAGACAGAACAGAAGAGGATGCTTCATCACAACATGACTGATAGGAATCATGGAAATGGGAGAGGGCTGGCTTGGTCCCCACTGGAGGCAGCAGCTAAAGGAATGGAGCCAGGGGCTTCACCTGAGAAGGGTGGGTTCTGGTAACCCAGGTGGGTTTCCAAGCCTAGATCAATATGGCAGAGAGTAGAGCAGTATACAGCTGAGAAAGGCAGAAATCTTTTACTAGCCTGAGAGAGCACTGGAAGCAGAGAGCTTCTGAGGTGACCACCACAAAAATATATTGGCATCCACCTACCTTGGGCTCCAGCAGACTGAGGGCAGAGTGGACTAGAGAAGCCTGGGGAAACTTTCCAGTGATGGCTTTAAGGAGAGAAGGGGAGAGGCAGCTGTGGGGATCCTGGTGATGACTCACTGCCCACACATTAGGCATATTGCACTGCACCAAGCATCTTCCATAGAAGGGATCTTCATAGCCCCACCCACTGGAAACAATCTGTTCCACCCAGCAGTGACTGAGCGTGGCACCTCATCACAATTCTTTGATTTACATCTAAATAAATCTCTCCTGTCCTATCCTGCCCTGTCTGAGCTTAGATACAATGGTTGGCACCTGAAAAGGTATTTCTCTCCAAGCAGTGCCTGAGCCTGGTGGCTGATTGCAAACACTCTGACTTATAGCTGGGAGAGTAAGTCAGTCCCCAGACAGTAGCATGCAAGCCTGGTGGCTTATTCCAGATTAATTGCTTTGCAATTGAGTCAGTCCTTCTCCCTTAGCAGAGCCTGGGCCTGGCAGCTGATTGCAAACTCTCTGACTTACAGCTGGGTCAGTCAGTCAGCCCCCCACAGTGGTGCCCTAGCCTGGTGGCTGATCCTGGATTCATTGGTTCACAACTGAGTTGGTCTGTTCCATGCAGTGGCCCTGGGGCCTGGGGCTGATCATAAATTCTTTGGATTACAGTTGGATTCTCCTGCCTAGCACAGTGGTGTCTGAGCCTGGCAGCTGATCAAAGATTCGATGATTTATATCTGAATCTGTCAAACTAAGCTGCACCTGAGCTGGTGGCTGATCCAATGGATTACAATTGAACCTCTCTGTCAAGCCCAGCAAGGCTTGAGTTTGATAGCTGATTTATTGACTTACAACTGAACCTGTCTGTCACCCCAAGCAGCATCTGAGCCTGACAATGGATCACAGATCAATAGGATTAAAAGTGAATCAATCCTTCCAGCCTAGCAGTTCATTAGCCTGGCAGCTGATCACAGTCTGATTGGATTACAACAAAACCTAAAAATGAGGAGAAAAAGAAAGAGTCCATCACCAAAAAGAAAGGAGGAATCACCAGAAAGATCACAAAATGAAACAGAGACAAGCAAACTATCAGATAAGGAATTAAAAAGAATAATGATAGAGAAGCTCAATGAGCTCAGCCAGCTCAGAAAACTACAAACAACTGCAGGAGAACTACAAAAAACTCCAGGAAAGCTACAAAGAACTTATGGAGAACTACACCAGCATTAAAAAGGATATAGAAACTTATCAGTAAGAGCCAGGAGTAAATGAAGAATACAATTTCTGAATTGAAGAATACAGTAGAAGGAATCCACAGCAGGCTAGAGGAAGCAGAGAATCAGATCAGTGAGCTGGAGGACAATGTAGAAAAATATTCCAAGACAGTGCAACAGAATGAAAAAAAGACTGAACAAGAATGAAGAGGTTTTAAGAGATCTTCAGGACAACATGAAACACAATAATGTCTGTATCATAGGGATACCAGAAGGAGAAGAGAAATAAGAAATGGAAAACCTGTCAAAAACCTAATGATGGAAAACTTCCCTGAAATGATGAGTGAAAATGTTACTCAAGTTCAGGAAGCACAGAGAGTCCCAATGAGGATGAAACCAAACAGACCTACTCCAAGACATACTGTAATTAAAATAGGAACTTTCAAAGACAAAGAGAGAAACCTTAGAACATCAAGAGAGAAACAGCATATAAGGGGGATCCAATAAGCTTATCAAATGATTACTCAACAGAAATAATACAAGCCAGAAGGGAATGGCAAAAAATATTCCAAGTAATGGAAACAAAGCCCTGTAATCAAGAATACTCTACTCAGGAAGGGTCTTATTCAAAATGGAAAAGAGAAATAAAGGATTTCCCAGACAACAGAAGACTGAAAGAATACCTATGAGCATTGCAAGAAATGCTAAAGTGTCTGCTGTTAAAAGATGAAGAAAAAAAAGAGACAGAGTAATACAGGTGCAAAGAGGAAAAATGGCAATAAATAAGTATCAATCAATAATAACCTTAAATGTAACTAGATTAAATGTGTCAATCAAAAGACACAGGGTAACTGAATGGATAAGAAAACATGACCCATATGTCATTATTTGCAGATAATATGATAGTGTACATAAAAAGTCCAGGCTCCACCAAAACCTTACTTGACCTAATAAGCAAATTTAGCAAAACAGCTGGATATAAAATCACTATTTCAAAATCAAATGCATTTTTGTACACCAATAATGAAACATCAGGGATACATGATGTAAAATAAATCCCTTTTACCATATCAAGAAAACTAAAGTACTTAGAAATAAATTTAACCAAGGAGGTAAAACAACTGTGCTCAGAAAACTACAGAACATTAAAGAAAGAAATGAAGGAAGATAGAAGGAAATGGAAGCATATACCATGTTCATGGATGGGAAGAATTAACATCATTAAAATGTCCATACTACCCAAAGCAATCGATAGATTCAATGCAATCCCAATTAAAACATGAATCACATATTTCACAGATATATAAAAAATACTTCAAAAATTTATATGGAGTCCAAAACAACCATGAATAGCCACAGCAATCTTGAGAAAGAAGAACAAGGTAAGAGGAATCACAATACTAGACTTCAAACTATAGTACAAGGCTAATGTAATCAAAACAGTCTGGTACTGGCATAAGGATAGATATATAGATCAATGGAGCAGAATAGAGAACCCAGAAATAAACCCAGAACTCTATAGTCAATTAATACTGAACAAAGTGGGAAGGAACATAAAATGGAGTAAAAACAGTTTCTTCAACAAGTGGTGTTGGGAGAATTGGACAGCGAAATACCAAAAAATAAAACTAGACCACCAACTTACACCATACATCAGAATAAACTCAAGATGGATAAAGGAGTTAGACATAAGCAGTGCTACCATAAAAGCCCTGGAGGAAAAATATAGGAATTAAAATTTAGATATCCTACACAGAAATAAGTTTACTGTGATACTTCTCCAAGGGTAAAGAAAGTAAAATAACAAAAAAACAAGTGGGACTCTATCAAACTGAAAAGTTTCAGTTCAGCTAAAGAAAGCATCAGCAAAAATAAAAAAGACACAACCATATGGGAAAACATATTTGCCAATGATACTTCAGACAAGGGTTTGATATCCAAAATACATAAGGAACTCATGTGACTCAACACCAGGGAGAGACAACCCCATTAAAAAATGGACAAAGGATCTGAACAGAAACCTCTCTGAGGAGGACATACAAAGGGCCCAAAGGCATATGAAAGAATGCTAAACATCATTAGCCATCAGAGAGGTGCAAATTAACCACAATGATACCACCTCACACCTGTCAGAATGGCAATCATCAACAAATCAACAAACAACAAATGTTGGCAAGGATGTGAGGGAAAGGGAACCCTGGTGCACTGTTGGTGGGAATGCAGGCTGGTGCAGCCACTATGAAAAACACTATGGAGTTTTCTTATTAAAATAAAAATGGAACTGGCTTTTGATCCAGCCATTCCACTATTAGGACTATACCCAAAGAACCCTGAAACACCAATTCATAAGAACCTATGTACCCCTATGTTCATAGCAATGCTATTTACAATAGCCAAGTGCTGGAAACAGCCTAAGTGCCAATCAGTGGATGAATGAATCAAAAACTTTGGTACATTTACACAATGGAATACTACACAGCAGAAAGAAAGAAAGAACTCCTACCTTTTGCAAAGACATGGGTACAACTGAAAATATTATACTTCGTGAAATAAGCCAATTAATGAAAGACAAGTACCATACGGTCTCACCCATTACAAGACACTAATGAAATAAACAAAAAAGCACCAGATACATGAATACAATTACTAGATCTTTAATGGGCAGAGGGGAGGGGAAGAAGGGTGTGGGGAGGATTAGGCAAAGAAAGGGAGCAGTTTAGTTAAGGAACTAGCATGGAATAACCATGGACATGGGCAATGAGTCAATGATTTGGGAATAGGGGAGTGAGTGGGTGGGGAAAGGGAGAGAAAGGAGGAAAAATTGGATGGATGTAATACAACAACAATAAAATACAAAAAAAAAAAAAAAGAGTTTCCTGTTGGGGTGGTGCCAGCCAATCTATCAGGAGGGGACAAAGTACTTGGTCCCAGTCCCAGACATTATCGTCCAAGGGATACACAGTCCGAATGTCTCAACCCTGAGTAGCACACTTGCCCCCACCAACAGATCTGAGCTTAGAAAGGCAGGACCAATGGAACTTTGTAGGATTCAAACAGTCCCATTGTTGGGGTGTTGCTGGCAGGCTTGTAGAAGATGGACAGGAACTTCTCACCCTTCCCAGGATAATATCAACTAAGTTCTCAAGGTATATAAAAGTAGCCTCCCCCACCCCCATGATGTAGCCAAACAAGCTAGAACCTTCCCATCTCATTCTCAGATGAAAGCCTTCATTGGAGACTTCAGAAATTCCACCTCTGGGAGTCACTCTGATCCCCTTGTGCAACTGAACTCAGCAGGTTGGGGCCACAGAGTGGCAGGGCAGGAGCAGTGATTCAATATTTGCACTCAAAATGGGGGAGAATGGCCCCCTTGCTAATGCAGGACTCCAGATGGCAGGGTGGTGTTTCCAGTAGTTGGAATACTGGACAGTGTATTTCCCAGGCTGGTGCTATAACAATAGGAGAGTTCAATCCTGGGAAAATGGCACCTGGGTCAGATGCCTTTCTCTCCCAGGTGGACTGAATTCACACTGGTTTTCACCACCAGATGTTATGTGGGCTCCTTTTCTGATCTGTTTCTCTGAATTGGGGATCCCTGCATGTGGTTGAAACCACACTCCTGATAGGGGGTAGTTTTGCAGGTGAGTAGCTCTCTGGCTCCTCAGCTGCAACACATGGGTTTGAGGACCAGCCCTTTCTGTATATTTCTGTATCTCCAGCTTTTTCTCTAAATCCTTGGTCATATTTTGGTTCAGCTACCAGACTTCAGTTGTATATTCAGGTTGATCTATAATTTAGCTGTAAATCCTGTTTGGCATGTGGGAGAAGGTGAGGGTAGCTTTCACCTACTTTTCAGACATCTTGGAATCTCTCATCCTGGTTATTATTATTTATTTGCTTATCTGTTTACTTAACTAAATCTAGCAACACTACCTAAGGTATTGAAATTTAATCGGAAAAAGAAAGCAGGCCACAGTTGAATTTTAGGACTTAAAATTTTTGTGTTCACTCAATAAATGTCTGATGAATGAATTAATAGATTTATAATATACAGGAGTATCCCTATACTTGAGAAGAAAGATTAATAGCATTTAAATTCCTTCAACTTGTAGAAATTATTCCCTAACAAGAAAACTTCTCAGTCTCTTGAAAGAGTTACTCAAATAACCTTCACTCCAGGGATTTCTAAAATTAAGATCATGATTTTCCCCACAGGTGATGGTTCAAGAGTCACCTTGTCAAAAGGCAAGGGATAATAAGCATTATAATGTTAAAAAATACATAACAGACATAGAGTTGAATATGTGAGGAATGAAATTCAAAGGCCTCATGCTGAGTATAAAAAATTAAGAGGATTCTGCCATAATAATTCAAGTTCAATGAATCAAATGAGACACAACTATCAATTACTAAAAGTTTTAGACACCTTCTGTCTCTACCACCTCACTGAGGCTTACAGGGAAGGCTTAGCTCATCAAACAGACCTAGATATAACCATAGATGAGGGAGGGCCTATAGATCATAGTCCTGTAGATGATAGTCCTGGATATCAGGACACAAATTAACACACACAAAAAGTCAAAGCACATTCCTAGCTCATAGAGGCTGAATAGTATAGGGAAAAAAATACCTAAGTAAGCAAGACAGTTTATTAGCTCAGTGGATTCCAGTCATCACAGCCTCTGAAGCATCCACTTTTTTTTTAAGTGCTGAATTGAGAGCTCATGCTGTTTCTGCTTCATTTCAGAGTTTAAAGCCAGATAGTGTGCATTGCCATTAATGATAACAAAAGATATGTGCCCAGACCAGTGTCTGTGGCATAGTCATTGTATTCTACTCTGTAACTCGGAAGGTACTTTTCTTTTTCTCTATCCCTCTTCCCTTTGCCAGGCCTCATTGGCTTTTACAAAGAGTGACTTGATAGTCTTGCCATCCATGTAGAGAGACTACCAAGGAAAATTATTTATCTATGTTTTTATTTCTACTCTTAAGATTATTTTATTGTGGATTCTAGCAAGAAAATTTTTCTTGAAAAACATACCACAGGATTTTGAATTCATATTCTTAACTAAATAATTTATTATTAAAAATTAAATATAGAGGCCAAAGATGGTGATGGAGTAAAGAGCAGTGCTGATGGCATTCTCGAGTACCAGAGCAGCTGGAGGATAGGATAGGGAGCACAAGACACCTTCAGGTCCCTAAGAATTGGAGTGGTCAGCATCTGGACTCAGGGGAGCACAGCCCAGAGGCAGCAGAGACATACAGGAGAGCAGGTGAGACAGTTCCAAACCGGCTGGCAGGCCGAGGTAGGCTCCGGGCAGTGGCGGCTCTACCCAGAGGGGTGTCCCTAACTGAAGCCAGCTCCAGGCACCCTGGTGACTATAAATCTGAACAGTGAAGTGTGGGCAGCAATTGAACTCCTGCAGGGGAGGGACTGTGTGAGAGCCTTGCTCCGGAGACTGAGAGAGAGGAAGCTCCTCACTGGGTCAGAGGCAGAGAAGAGTCCTGAAGGGAGCAGGAGCACTGGAGCAGGGAAGTGCACAGGCCGGGGCAGGGAGAGGGCTGAAAACGGTGCTGCTGGGCCACCTGGGAAATAGCAGTTTGAAGCCCTTGCAAGGGGGGAGCCCTGCACACCTACACAGGGCCCCAGGCTCCAGCTGGGAACTTGTAGCTGGGGCAACTGACCAGCCCATTGCCAACAACAAAGGCCATACTGCAGACATGCTGGGAGGGCACTCATCACAGAGGTGGTATGAAGGACTCCTTGGAGAGCTGGTCTGCTTGGAGGATCAGACCTCGCCCGGGAGAGCTGGGCAGTGTTAGCAGATCCCAGGCACAGTTGGCTGTTGGTGGAGGTGGGCTGCCTCCTCCGGGAGCTGCGGGGACAGGGCCAGTCATCACAGGAACCAGCAAGGTGGCGGGCTGCCCTGCAGGGGTGCCAGGTGCCCATTCACAGGCAGGAACCTCTGCCAGGAGTTTGAGGGGGCACCCTGCTGGATTTCAAATGGAAGAAAAGGGAGGGTTCCCATAACACCAGCAGCCCCACAACCCAGCTAGACTACTGAAGGCCCAGCCTACTTGGGGGCTGACACTCAGAATCAGCCCTGATTGTGATAATCAGAGGCCCTGCCATGCCAAGACCAGCCAGACTATAGACTGTAGAGACCTGACCAAGAAAAAGAGGCAGCCTCAGGAAATGGATGGCTGCTAATCTCAAGCACCTGAGTTACACCGAGAGCTATATGAACTATTAATCCCTAACATATCCTTTTCAAAAGTTACTTCACACATATTTTTAATCCCCCACTATCTCAATCCACCTAAATACCCAAGACTCTCCCCCTACTCTTGAATTAAAGTCTACTCACTCTCTGGCTACAATGCATTCCCAGTCCTCAATCTAAGTATTCCTCCCTTCCCAAGCCACCTAAACCCTTTCTTTATTCCTTTCTTCATTCCTTTTTCTTTTTTTTCCCCCTCCTTTTTCTTTCTTTCTTTCTTTCTTTCTTTTTTTCCTCTTTTCTTCCTGTTAAAGCCCACAGGTCCTGGCTCCACCTGGACCAATCAGAGCTCATAAAAAGTGAACAGACACCTAAACCCTTTCTTTATTAATATTGGTTTCTCTTTGTCTTGTGACTTTCTCCCTCTTTTTGTTTTTTTTTTTCTTTCTCTCTCTGATATAAGCCCAGAGGTACCGGCTCAACCTGGACCAATCAGGGATCATTAAGGGTGAACAGCCACCTAAACCCTTTTTGCTTATCATATATATATATATATATATATATATATATATATATATATATTTCTGCTAAAAGCCCTCAGGTCCTGGCTCCATCAGGACAAATCAGGGATTATTAAGGGTGAACGGCCATCTAAACACTTTCTCCTTACTATTATAGTTTTTATTTCTTTATTTCTTTTTTTTTTCTTTCCTTTTCTTTCTTTTTTTCGCCCCCTGCTAAAAACCCACAGGTCCAGAATACAACCAGACAGCCCAAATAAAGGACAGACCAAGAACAGCAAGTCGAGAAAATCTGGGAGACTGCAACATTGAAATCCACAAATCTCTTATCACAGAAGGGTGCTCAACTAAGGTAAGGAAGCAAAGCAGGCTAACCAAAGGAAAAAACAAAATAAATATATAAATTAAAAAAAAGCAAGCAAGCAAGAACAGACACCCAAAATGGGGAGAAAAAAGAATCAGTCCATCACCAAAAGGAAAGGAAGAATCCCCAGAAAAACCACAAAATGAAACAAAGGCACCTGAAATATCAGATAAGGAATTCAAAAGAATGATGACAGAGAAGCTCAGTGAGCTCAAAGAAAACTATAAACAACTCCAGGAGAACTACCAAGAATTCCAGGGAAGTTACAAGGAACTTACTGAGAGCTACAACAGCATGAAATAGGACATAGACACTATCAAAAAGTGCCAGGAGTAAATGAAGAATACAATTTCTGAATTGAAGAATACAGTAGAAGGAATCAACAGTAGGCTAGAGGAAGCAGAGGACAGGATCCGTGAGTTTGAGGAAAATGTAGACAAATACTCCAAGACAGTACAAGAGAATAAAAAAAGGCTGAATAAGACTGAAGAGGGGTTAAGAGAGATGCAGGACAACATGAAACGTAACAATATCCATATCATAGGGATACCAGAAGGAGAAGAGAAACAAGGAATGGAAAACCTGTTCAAAAAAGGTCATGATAGAACATTTCCCTAACATGATGAGTGAAAACATTAATCAAGTTCAGGAAGCACACAGGGTCCCAATGAGGATCAACCCAAACAGACCAATACCAAGGTACATTATTATTAATGCGGCTAATTTCAAAGACAAAGAGAGAATCCTAAGAGCATCAAGAGAGAAACAACAAATAACATATAAAGGGGCTCCAATAAGGCTCTCAAATAATTATTCAACAGAAACAATTCAAGCCAGAAGGGAATGGCAAAAAGTATTTCATGTAATGGTGAACAAAGGCCTGCAACCAAGAATACTCTACCCAGCAAGGCTCTCATTCAAGATAGAAGGAGAAATAAGGAGCTTCCCAGACAAAAAAAGACTAAAAGAATACATCTCTACCAAACCAGCATTGCAAGAAATGCTACAGGGTCTGCTTTAAAAATAAGTAAATAAATAAAATAAAGAAAGAGAGAAAGCCAAAGAGGAATACAGACACAAAGGGAGAAAATGGCAATGAATAAGTATCAATCAATAACAACCTTAGTGCTCACTTCGGCAGCACATATACTAAAATTGGAACAATACAGAGAAGATTAGCATGGCACCTGCACAAGGATGACACGCAAATTCATGAAGCGTTCCATATTTTTGGGACGGAGGGGAGCAAAAGTGGGATGGATGTAATACAACAACAATAAATTTTATAAATAAAATCTAAAAAATAACCTTAAATGTAAATGGATTAAATGCACCAATCAAAAGACATAGGGTAGCTGAATGGATAAGACAACATGACCCACATATATGCTGTCTTCAAGAGACCCACCTCAAAACAAAAGATCGACACAGATTGAGAGTGAAGGGATGGAAAACTATATATCAAGCAAATGGACATGAAAAAAAAGCTGGAATAGCAACACTTATTTCAGACAAAATAGATTTTACAATGAAGGCCATAAAAAGGGACAAAGATGGACATTTCATAATACTTAAGGGAACAATCCATCAAGAGGAAATAACTCTGATAAACATATAAGCACCCAACATAGGAGCTCCGAAATATATAAGGAAAATCTTGGAAGACTTTAAGAAAGACACAGACAGCAACACACTAATAGTAGGGGATTTTAATACCCCACTATCAACAATGGACAGATCTTCCAAACAAAAAAATCCCCAGAGATGTTGTGGCATTGAACAACACTCTAGAGGAAATGGACCTAAATGATGTATACAGAGTCTTTTACCCCAAAGAAGGAAAATACATATTCTTTTCAAATGCACATGGATCATTCTCCAAGATAGACCACAAGGCATGTCACAAGACAAGCCTCCACAAATACAGGAAAATTGAAATTATCCAAAATATCTTCTCAGATCACAACAGCTTGAGACTAGAAACCAATCTCAAGGGAAAAAAACAAAAATTCTCTAACTCATGGAGACTGAATAACGTGCTTTTAAGTAATGAATGGGTTAACAATGAGATCAAAGATGAAATCAAAAAGTTCCTGGAAACAAATGACAATGAACACACAACAGCCCAAAACCTATGGGATACAGCAAAGGCAGTTATCAGGGAGGAATTTATAGCAATACAGGTCTTCCAAAAAAGTTCACAAAACGTTTATATAAACAACCTATCCACCAAGCTGCAAAAACTAGAGGAGCAACAACAAACAAAGCCCAGAGCAAGTAGAAGGAAGGAAATCATCAAGATCAGAGCAGAATTAAATAACTCAGAGATTCAAACTACAATTCGAAGAATCAACAGGTCCAGGAGCTGGTTCTTTGAAAAAATAAACAAAATTGACAAGCCCTTATTCAGACTCATCAAGAAAAAGAGAGAGAGGACCCAAATAAACAGAATCAGAACTGAAAGAGGAGAATTCACAACTGATACCTCAGAAATACAAAAGATTGTAAGAAATTACTACAAAGAACTATATGACAAGAAATATGACAACCTGGATGAAATGGACACATTTCTGGAAAGGTATTATCTACCAAAACTGAACCCAGAAGAAGCAGAAAGCCTGAATAGGCCAATAACAACTAGTGAAATTAAAGAAGTCATCCAAAATCTCCCAAAGCACAAAAGCCCTGGACCAGATGGATACACAAGTGAATTTTACCAAACATTTAAAGAAGAACTAACTCCTATCCTCCTCAAACTATACCAAAAAATTCAGGAAGAGGGAAGACTCCCAAACTCTTTCTATGAGGCCAATATTATTCTAATCCCAAAACCAGGGCAAGATCCAACTAAGAAAGAAAGCTACAGGCCAATATCTCTGATGAACATAAATGTGAAAATTCTCAACAAAATATTGGCCAATCGGATTCAGCAGTATATTACAAAGATCATACACCATGATCAAGTGGGCTTCATCCCAGGGATGCAAGGATGGTACAACATTCGTAAATCAATCAATGTAATACACCACATCAACAAATTGAAAGATAAAAACCATATGATCATATCAATAAATGCTGAAAAAGCATGTGATAAAGTACAACAACAATTTATGATAAAAATCCTCAGCAAAATGGGAATAGAGGGAACATACCTCAACATCATAAAGGCCATCTATGAGAAACCTGAAGCCAACATCATACTTAATGGACAAAAACTGAAAGCTTTCCCCCTAAGATCAGGAACAAGACAAGGCTGTCCACTTTCTCCACTTCTATTCAACATTGTCTTGGGAGTTCTAGCCATAGCCATCAGAGAAGAAAAAGGAATCAAAAGTATCCAAATTGGAAAGGAGGAAGTCAAACTGTCATTATTTGCAGATGATATGATAGTGTACATACAAAACATGATGGGCTCCACCAAAAACTTACTCAACCTAATAAGCAAATGTAGCAAAATAGCTGGGTATAAAGTCAATATCCAGAAATCAAAAGCATTTTTGTATACCAATAATGAAACACCAGAAATAGAAGTGAAAAAACAAATCCCATTTACCATAGCAACAAGAAAAATAAAGTACCTGGGAATAATCTTAACTAAGGAGGTAAAAGACCTGTACTCAGAAAACTACAGAACAGTGAAGAAAGAAATCAAGGAAGATGTAAGTAAATGGATGCATATACCATGTTCGTGAATGGGAAGAATTAACATCATTAAAATGTCCATACTACCAAAGCAATCTACAGATTCAATGCAATACCAATGACAGACTTCACAGAAATAGAAAAAATTACTTCAAAAATTTATATGGAGCCAAAAATGCCCACGAATAGCCACCACAATCTTGAGAAAGAAGAACAAGGTAGGAGGAATCACAATACTGGATTTTAGACAATACTACAAGGCCACTGTCATCAAATCTATCTGGTACTGTCATAGGAATAGACACATGGATCAGTGGAAATTGAATAGCGAGCCCAGAAATTAACCCCGGACCCTATGGTCAACTAATATTTGACAAAGGGGGAAGGAATGTCAAATGGAGTAAAAACAGTCTCTTCAACAAATGGTGTTGGGAGAACTGGACAGCAACATGCAAAAAGATAAAACTAGACCACCAACTTACACCATACACAAAAATAAACTCAAGATGGATAAAGGATTTAAACATAAGCAGTGCCACCATAAAGGTCCTGGAGAAAAATATAGGAAGGGAACTTTTGGATATCCTATGCAGAACTATGTTTACTGATACTTCACGAAGGGCAAAGGAAATAAAAGAACAAATCAACAAATGGGACTATATCAAATTGAAAAGTTTCTGTTCAGCTAAAGAAAATATCAGCAAAATTCAAAGGGAACCAACTGTATGGGAAAACATAATTGCCAATGAGGCCTCAGAAAAAAGTTTAATATCCAAAATATATAAAGAACTAATGCGACTCAACACCAGGGAGACAGACAGCCCAATTAAAGAATGGGCAAAGGACCTGAACAGAGAACTCACTGAGGAAGATATACAAAGGGCCCAGAGGCATATGAAAGAATGCTCAACTTCACTAGTCATCACAGAGATGTAAATTAAAACCACAATAAGATACCACCTCACACCTGTCAGAATGGCAATCATCAACAAATCAACAAACAACAAGTGTTGGCGAGGATGTGGGGCAAAAGGAACCCTGGTGCAGTGTTGGTGGGAATGCAGGCTGGTGCAGCCACTGTGGAAAACAGTATGGGGTTCCCTTAAAAAACTAAAAATGAAACTGCCTTTTGATCCAGCAATTCCACTACATGAACTATTCCCAAAGAAGCCTGAAACACCAATTCATAAGAACCTATGTACACCTATGTTCATAGCGGCACTATTTACAATAGCCAAGTGCTGGAAACAGCCTAAGTGCCCATCAGTGGATGATTGCATCAAAAAACTTTGGTACATTTACACAATGGAATTCTATATAGCAGAAAGAAAGAAGGAACTTGTACCCTTTGCAACAAATGGATGGAACTGGAGAGTATTATGCTTAGTGAAATAAGCTAGTTAGTGAAGGACAAATACCACATGATCTCACCCATTACAGGACAATAATGAGCAAAACTGACAACAAGCAAAACAGAACCAAATATATGAATACAATGAATAGGCCTTCAGTGGTCTAGGGGAAGGGGGTTTGGGGGAGGGGGGATGCAGAGGCAAGTGATTGGAGCAGTTTTGATAAGAACCTAGTATAAAGGAACCATGGACATGGACAACAGGTGGGATTGACTTTGGGGGGAGTGGGTCAGTGGGAAGGGGGACAGAGGGGAGCAAAAAAGGGATGGATATAATACAACAATAAAATTAAAAAAAAAAAGAAAAGTAACTAAATTTACTTTTACACATATATTACATATATCTAGTTGTGTGCTACAGCCAGCTTGTTGCAGCTTGCAAGAGTCAATTTTCAAAGTTTTAGGAATTTTGCAAACTGGTTGACATCACATCATTAACTTAAAATCAGCCATAAAGAAATATTTATACAGTAGTTACCCCATATCCATGGGTTATTACTCTCCCTTGGGTGAGCCAGGAAGCAATTAATGGTAATGTGATAGTCCCAATGGGGCTCTTGCACATATCAGGGATTGATCCCAGACACCTTCGTGAGACCTTGATTCATGATGGTATACTTCCTTACTTCAGTTGAAGGAAGGAATTGTTTCTTATCTTCCAAGTTTACCTGGAGCTGAGACACTCATTTAGCAACTGAAATGGCCCTGAAGTTCTTAAGTCGGGAGAAATAAAAAATTGGAGGATAGGAAGTGAGAAACGAAACCAAAAACAGCCAAAAAATCAGCTTTAGATCTTCCCTTTATGTTTGGCACACCTGGCAGATATACTGAATGTTGGTACCACTGTCTCTTACCATGGGATAAAGGTGTCAATTCCCATCAACTTAGGTTTGCTGTCTGAGGTGGTGGCTTGAAGCCTCCTGATGTGGGTGAAGACTTAAGAGTAGATCCCGGGCCCCATGTTTGAGTGCCAGATTGTTTGGGACTCCTGGTCAGCAGAGGTTCGCTGGTGTCTCAGATGAGATGAATACTTCTCAGGTAGCTTGTGCTAATGCAGAAAAGGCTGGCCAATGTCTGACAGACAAAAGCTTTGATAACACTTCCCCAAAATCTTTTATTGAATTCAGTAAGCTTTAGTCCATTTAGCATGAATGTAAAGCTTTATTGCAATGCTAAACAGTGCTAATTACAGGAAAACTGATGTTATTCAGGAATAACAAGTGAAGGAGCACTGAGATCTTCCTCAGGTCAGAATGTGCATTCAAATTAAAAAAAAAAAAAAACTCTGCTGCTGGTACAATGGAGCAATTAAACAGGGCAGGCTTCAAAGGAGGTAAAGTATTTTCTTCCGACCTAATTCCCACTGGGGCCCACCAGCTATAGCATTAAGGCACATATGCATTCAGCTTTCCAGGTTTTCCAATCAAGTCTTACAGTCTTCATTTCCTTCACTTGGCCTGCATAGGGTTCCAAGCCTGGATGCTTTCCTAGGGGGACCCTGAAAATAGGGGTAAATTTCAAGATCCCTGGTAGATACCTGAAACCACAAATAGTACCAAACACTATATATTATGTTTTTCCTATACATACATATCTATTAAAAAGTTTAATTTATACATTAAGTACAATAATACATTTACAACAATAACCAATAATAAAGTAGAAAGACTTTTAAATCTTCTCTTTTGCATATCCAAATTGCTGGCATTATTATTCTTGTGATTTGAGGCCATTAGGTAAAATAAGGGTTGCTTTAACACAAGTACTGTGATATCAACACAGTCCATTTGATAACCATGATGGCTAATGAGCATTAGCTTATACAGTGTAGAAAATCTAGAAAAAATGGTGATTTATGTCTCAGATGACACAAAGAGCACAAGCTTTTATCATGTTGCTCAGAGTGACACACAATTTAAAACAAGAATTGTTCATTTCTAGAATTTTTTTTTCTTTTTAAATTTTATTGTTGTTGTATTACATCCATCCCCTTTTTGCTCCCCTCTGTTTCCCTCCCCACCCACCCATTCCTCCCAAAGTCAATCCCATCTGTTGTCCATGTCCATGGTCCCTTTATACTAGATTCTTGTCTAAACTGCTCCCCTTCCTTGCCTCTGCCTCTCCCCTCCCCCTAACCCCCTTCCCCCTGACCACTGAAGCCTATTCACTGTATTCATATATTTGGTTCTGTTTTGCTTGTTGTTAGAGAAATTTTATTAAATATATTTGGACTATGGTTGAACATGGATTACAGCCATGAAAAACAAGATCATGAATAAGGGGAGGGCTACTTTAATATTGGTAAAGACTACATATCAAGGGTCTTCTTTACTTTAGATAGCTGTTTGCTAAGAATTACCGGCATGCTGTTATATATATTTATGCTGAAAAAAAGGGAGCATCACAGGATGTCTTGAATATTCAAAGAAAGGGAGAATTTCTAGTTTTAATCCATATTTAGTTAAAAAGAGAGACAGTTTTCTTTAGCAATCTACCATCTGTTCAGAAGTTTTCTCCCTTTATATATTCCAGGCAGTGACTTTAGATATTCTTGCTTCGTGGAACAGTGCCACTCATGTCCAGGCCCAAAAAGAAACATAAAAAAAAAAAAAAAATTTATAATAACTATGGAGAGTTCCCCTATTCATCCTCATTCATTCACCAAATATCTATTTCAGTCCTCCTATATCAAGCATTGTAGCATTGGGCAAAACTTCTCATGTAATTTATAAAGCATATGATATCTGTCCTCAAGAAATTCACATTCCTATAGTGAAACAGATAACACAAAAGCTGCTTTGAGAGCATAAAAATTTCAAAAACATAGTTAGCATTTGTCTAGGAAAAATAGGTTCTGTATGTTAAGAAGAAGGCAAAGGAAGAAAGGCAAAGCAAGCCATCATCCATTGAAGAACTACTAAATTATTCAGCTATGTAGTGGCCTTGGCATATATGATAGATGACTGAGAATAGAGAAAGTCAACATCAGAAAAAGAGTGGCCAATGGAACCAAATTTTACATAAAAGGAGTATGTAATTTCACTCTTAACAAAGAGTAAAATTATCTACTGCATTTATTGATTAGAGTGTCATTGTTGCTCTCAGAGCAGAAAAAATAATGAGCATGGGGGTCTCATTTTAATGATAGATTAAATGGGGCACTACAATATATATCCAAGATCTGTTCAGAAAGCCATATAATTGAAAAACAGTCATTTATTTAAGAAGAACTAAGTTATACTAAGGAACACTGTACATAGGATAATGATAACTCAGTGTCCTTGGGACATCACATAGTTCTTTTATCTTTGTTGATTGCAGCCTGTACATGTTCAACATTCTCAGGTTTTCTGCTTGTTTCTGCAGGCCTTTCAGAATGTGGATGGCTTTCTAAAGATTCTCAACCATCTTTTAAGCATTTGTGGTACTTTTATTTGTGCTGGACTCATTGAATTACCTTTGAAAGACTTCTAAATCATCTGAATAGTCTCTTTGGAGGAATATTCAAGCTTAATGAAAAATTTGAATTCAAGCTTAATGCAAAATTTGATGCAGACTCATTGCTCTCTGCACTCACACATTTTGAATGTAGTGACCACACAGTACACATGTTCAATCTACAGCATCAACCACCCCACTGACTAGTACAGTGAAGTTGTCACTATTCATGCTTGCTCATTCCAGTCCATTCTCATTAGCTGCTAGGTTACATCAACGCTGTGCAAACTGTTTTCATTATATAAACAATAGTGGGACTTTTTCCATATAGATGATGTACAGGTAATCTCCATATAACACAGTTGTTAGGTTCCTTTAAAAATGCTGTGTTATATGAATCAGTGATATATGAAACAAAGAGGTAGTACAAAAAAGGGGGTTTGGTTAGAATAATTTTTTTTAAATTTTTAAAGATATTTTATTCCATTATTTTTAGAAAGAGGGGAAGGGAGAGAGGTAGAGAGGGAGAGAGACATCAATGTATGGCTCCCTTTCACCTGCCTTCAGCCACAGACCTGACTGGAGATCTGGTTTGCAACCTGGTTATGTGCCCTGGCTGGGGAATCGAACCTGCAACCTTTGGGTTCACAGGCCAGCACCTTTATCCACTGTGCTACCAGCCAGGGCTTAGAACACATTTTAAAAACACTATTATATTTTTGTAATTAAGAGAAATATCTTTATTAAAGAAATTTTCACAAGAAGTATGAAATATTAATATGTATTAAATGATTTTTTCAGCATCACTACTAAGCTTCATTAACGAAAATTTTCAAATGAAATGTACTTTTCTCTTAAATTTTTTTATTTTAGAAGAAAAGATGGTGACAGAGTAGAGAGTGGTGCTGATGGAATTCTTGAGTGCCAGAGCAGCTGGAGGATAGGATAGGGAGCATGAGACATCTGTAGGTTTCTGAAAATTGAAGCAGTAAGCATCTGGACTCAGGGGTGCACAGCCCAGAGACTACAGAGACCTACAGGAGAGCAGGTGAGACAGTTCCAAACCGGCCAGCAGGCCTAGGTTGGCTCTGGGTAGTGGCAGCTCTACCCAGAGGGGTGTCTCTAACTGAAGACAGCTCCAGGATCCCTGGCAACTAGAAATCTGAGTAGTGAAGTTTGGACAGTGAGTCCAAACTCCAGAGGGAATGAGGAATTGAACTCCTGCAAGGGAGGGACTGTGTGAGAGACTCACTCCAGAGACTAAGAGAGAGGAAGCTCCTCACTGGGCCAAAGGAGAAGAGACCTGCGGGGTGCAGTAAAGGAGGAGTGGGGCAGTGTACCAGCCAGAGTGGCAAGATGGCCAAAAATGGTGTCATTGCATCACTGGGGAAAGGGCGACTTGGAGACCCTGCGAGGGGTAAGGCCCAATGCCACACACCCCCACTGGCAGCAGGATCCCACAAAGAGCTGAAGGCCTGCCATTGAACCACCAGGGAAAGGGCGGTTCAGAGCCCCTACAAGGGGGAGGGCCCAGGTACTTGCACCCCCACTGGCCAAAGGCTCCTACAGAAATTCCAAACTATGAGCCAGGAACTTGCAGCTGGTACAACTGGTGCACCCATTGCAGGCAACAAATGCTGGAGGGGGAGGAGTAGCATTAGCCAGCAGGCTGCCCTGTGGACCCTCTGGGGAGACAGGCACCCATCACAGAGTCAGTGGTGAAAAACTCCTCAAAGAGCTGGACTGCTTGGAGGGTTAGCCTTTGCCTGGGGGAGCCAGGCACTGTTAGCAGACAGGGGCTACCTCCTCTGGGAGTTGTGGGGATAGGGCCAGCCATCACAGGAGCCAGCAAGGTTTCAGGCCACCCCACATTGGAACCAGGTGCCCATCACAGGCAGAAAACTCCTCCAGGAGCTGGAGGGGAGGAGCAGCCATAGATACCACAGAAGCACCCTGAAGACCTTCACACAGAACCAGTGAGAGAAGGGAGGGCCCCAAAACACCAGTAGCACAGAAACCCTGATAGGCTACTGGAGGCTCAGGATACCTGGGGAATGACATGCAGAATCAGCCCTGACTGTGAATCCACACAGCTAGACTATAGACTGCAGAGACATGACTGAGAAAAAGAGGTAGACTCGGGAGATTGATTGCTGCTAATCTCAAAGATTTCAGTTGCACTGAGAGCTAAATGAACTATTAATCCCTAACATATCCTTTTCAAAAGTTGCTTCCAAGCCTCACAATTAGTGCATTTTAAGTGAATACTGTTTATACCATAGTGTATCCCAACTCACATATTTTTACTCCTCCCCTATCACAATCCACCTAAATATCCAAGACCCTTATCCTACATTTGATTAAAAGTCTACTCACTCTCCTGCTACAACTTATTCCCAGTTCTCAATCTAAATATTCCTCTTGTCCCTAGCCACCTAAACCCTTTCTTTATTTTATTTTATTTTTCTTTCTGGCTCCACCTGGACCAATCAGGTATCATTAAGGGTGAACAGGGAGGCAGATGTGGCAACTATATATATATAGGCTTATACTGTTCACTCATACTTGAGGCTTTCTGATTCTCCCTCTCCTCATTTCTATAGAATAGATAAGTTGGTTTTCTTTCTCATATCCCTGCTATCTTTGCACCTTTCAAAGTTATTTATGCTTTAGTGAACTTAATCAATTTATCCCCTCATATAAGTATCTTAATATATCTAAATCCCTATTAAGACTGGCTCAGTTGCAGCTGAGGGTGTAATTAAGAGCAGGGGTTACCTTGTAAGGTATGGGTATATAGTTACATTCATAGGCTGTTGAATGGGGGAGTAAAAGAGAAAGATGTCTCTGAAGGTCTAGTTATTTTGCCTGAACTGGTGGTTCTGTTTTTGAAGCAGCTCAAAAACAGTGTATGAGAAAGGATAGAAGTGTCTCTCAATCAGCCAACTGGAAGGAAAAGAGCAACATACACAACCATTCCAAAATACAACCATACAGCCCAAGTTAACAACATAAAGGCCACCCCAAGAGCAGCAGATGGAGAAAATAGAGGAGACTGCAACACTGAACTCTACAAATCTCCTAACACAGAAGGGTGCACAACAAAGGCTAAAAAGCAAAGCAAATAAATCCAAGAAAAAAAAAAAAAAGAACAACAACAGACACCCAAAATTGGGGAAAAAATGAATCAGTCCATCACCAAAAGGTAAGGAAGAATCCTCAGAAAAATGACCAAATGAAACAGAGGGAAACAACCTATCAAATATGGAATTCAAAAGAATGATGATAGAGAAGCTCAATTAGCTCAGCCACCTCAAAGAAAACTATAAACAACTCCAGGGGAACTACAAACAACTCCAGGGAAGTTACAAGGAACTTACTGAAAACTACACCAGCATCAAAAAGGACTTAGAAACTATCAGTAAGAGCCAAATGGAAAATAAGAATACAATTTCTGAATTGAAGAATACAGTAGAAGGAATCAACAGGAGGCTAGAGGAAGCAGAGGACTGGATCAGCGAGTTGGAGGACAACATAGACAAAAATTCAAGACAGTACAAGAGAATGAAAAAAGGCTGAACAAGAATGGAGAGGGTTTAAGAGAGGTGCAGGACAACATGAAATGTAATAAGATCTGTATCATAGGGATACAAGAAGGAGAAGAGAAACAAGGAATGGAATACCTGGTCAAAAATGTCATGATAGAAAATTTCCCTAACAAGACGAACGAAAATATTACTCAAGTTCAAGAAGCACGGTGGGTCCCAATGAAGATCAACCCAAACAAACCAACTCCAAGGCACATTATAATTAAAATGGCAAATTTCAAAGACAAAGAGAGAATCCTTAAAGCATCAAGAGAAACAGAAAATAACATGTAAGGGGGCTCCAATAAGGCTATCAAATTATTATTTAAGCCAGAAGGGAATGGCAAAAAGTATTTCAAGTAATGGTAAACAAAGGCCTGCATCCAAGAATATTCTACCCAGCAAGGCTTTCATTCAAAACGGAAGGAGAAATAAGGAGTTTCCCAGACAAAAGAGTACTAAAATAATACATCTCTACCAAACCAGTATTGCAAGAAATGCTAATGGCTCTGCTTAAAAAAAAAAAAAAAAAAAAAATGAAACAGAGCCAAAGAGGAACACAGGTACAAAGTGGGAAAATGGCAATAAATATCAATCAATAATAACCTTAAATGTAAATGGATTAAATGCACCAATCAAAAGACATAGGGTAGCCAAATGGATAAGACAACATGACCCATATATATGCTGTCTTCAAGAGACCCACCTCAGAACAAAAGATCAACACAGATTGAAAGGGAAGGGATGGAAAATATATATAATTAGCAAATGGACATAAAAAAAAAAAAAGGCTGGCATAGCAATACTGATTTCAGACAAAATAGATTTTACAATGAAAGCCATAAAAAGAGATAAAGAAGGACATTTCATAACACTTAAGGGAACAATCCATCAAGAAGAAATAACTGGTAAACATATATGCATCCAATGTAGGAACTCCAAATATATATAAGGAAAATCTTGGAGGACTTCAAGAAGGATATAGACAGCAACACACTAATAGCAGGGGAGTTTATTACCCCAATATCAACAATGGACAGATCTTCCAAACAAAAAATCACCAAAGATGTTGTGGTATTGAACAACACTCTAGAGGAAATTACCCCAAAGGAAGCAAAATACATATTCTTTAAAAATACACATGGAACATTCTCTAAGATAGACCACATGGTATGTCACAAGACAAGCCTCCACAAATACAGAAAAATTGAAATCATATCAAGCATCTTCTCAGAACACGATTGCTTGAAACTAGAAACCAATCTCAATGGAAAAAACTAAAAATACTCTAACTCATGAAGACTGAATACCATGCTTTTAAGTATGAATGGGTTAACAATGAGATCAAAGATGAAATCAAAAAGTTTCTGGAAACAAATAACAGTGAACACACAACAGTCCAAAACCTATGGGATACAGCAAAGGCAGTCCTCAGAGGGAAATTTATTGCAATACAGGCATACCTAAAAAGGTCACAAGAAGTTTGTAAAACCAGCCTAACCATAAAGCTGCAAGAACTAGAGAAGCAACAAAAAACAAAGCTCAGAGAAAGTAGAATGAATGAAATCATCAATTTCACAGCAGAACTAAATAACTTAGAGACTCAAACAACAATTTGAAGAATCAACAAGTCCAGGAGTTGGTTCTTTGAAAAAAGAAACAAAATTGACAAGCCTTTATCCAGACTCATCAAGAGAGGGGAGCAAAAAGGGGATGGATGTAATATAACAGCAATAAATTTTTTTAATTAATAAATTAATTAAATTTAAAAAAAAGAAAAAGAGAGAGAGGACCCAAATAAACAGAATCAAAACTGACAGAGGAGAAATCACAACTGATTCTTCAGAAATACAAAAGATTGTAAGAAATTATTACAAACAACTATATGACAAGAAATATGACAACCTGAGTGAAATGGACACATTTCTGGATATGTATAATCTACCAAAACTGAATCCGGAGAAGCAGAAAGCCTGAATAGGCCAATAAAAATAGTGAAATTAAAGAAATAATCCAAAATCTCCCAAAGCACAAGAGCCCTGGACCAAATGGATTCACAGGTGAATTTTACAAACATTTAAAGAAGAACTAACTTCTATCCTCAAATTACAAGAAAAATTTCAGAAAGAGGAAAGACTCCCAAACTCTTTCTATGTAGCCAATATTATTCTAATCCCAAAACCAAGTCAAGACACAACTGAGAAAGAAAACTATAGGCCAATATCTCTGAGGAACATAGATTCTAAAATTCTCAATAAAATATTGGCCAACCGGATCCAGCGGTACATTACAAAAATCATACACTATGATCAACTGGGTTTCATCCCAGGGATGCATGGATGGTAGAACATTCATAAATCAATAAATGTAATATACCACCTCCACAAATTGAAAGACAAAAACCATATGATCATATCAATAGGCACTGATAAAGCATTTGATAAAGTACAACCACCATTTATGATAAAAACACTCAGCAAAATGGGAATACAGGGAGCATACCTCAACATCATAAAGGACATCTATGAGAAACCTGAAGCCAACATCATACTCAATGGACAAAAACTGAAATCTTTCTGCCTAAGATCAGGAATGAAACAAGGCTGTCCACTTTCTCCACTTCTGTTCAACATCGTCTTGGAAGCTCTAGCCATAGCCATTAGAGGAAAAAAAAAAAAAAATCAAAGGTACCCAAATTGGAAAGGAGGAAGTCAAACTGTCATTATCTGCAGATGATATGATAGTGTACATACAAAACCCGATAGGCTTCACCGATAGCTTACTTGACCTAATAAGAAAGTTTAGCAAATAGGTGGATAAAAGTTAATATCCAGAAATCAAAAGCATTTTTATATACCAATAATGAAATATCAGAAATACAAGTGAGAAAATAAATCCCATTTACCATAGTAGCAAGAAAAATAAAGTACCTAGGAATCAACTTAACTAAGGAGGTAAAAGACCTGTACTCAGAAAACTACAGAACAGTGAAGAAAAAAAAAAAAGAAAGAAAGAATATACAAATAAATGGAAGCATATACCATGTTCATGGAAGGGAAGAATTAACATCATTAAAATGTCCATGCTACCCAAAGCAATCTACATATTCAATGCAATCCCAATTGAAATACCAATGACAGACTTCTCAGAAATAGAAAAAATACTTCAAAATTTTATATGGAACCAAAAATGCCCACGAATTGTCACAGCAATCTTGAGAAAGAAGAATAACATAGGAGGAATCACAATACAGGACATCAAACAACACTACAAGTCTACTGTCATCAAAACTATATGGTACTGGCATAAGAATAGACATATAAATCAATGGAACAGAATAGGGAGCCCAGAAATAAATCCAGGACTCTATGGTCAATTCATATTAAACAAAGTGGAAAGGAACATAAAATGGAATAAAAATAGTCTCTTCCCCAAGTGGAATTTCCACAAGTTTTATCAAAAAGATAAAGCTAGATCACCAACTTACACCATACACCAGAATAAACTCAAAATATATAAATGGACATAAGCAGTACCACCATAAAGGTCCTGGAGAAAATATAGGCTGTAAAATTTGTGATATCCTATACAGAAATATTTTTATTAATCCTTCTCCAAGGGAGAAGGAAATTAAAAAAACAAATAAACAAATTGGACTATGTGAAACTGAAAACGATCTGATCAGCTAAAGAAACACCAGCAAAGTTAAAAGGGAGCTAACTGTATGGGAAAACATATTTGCCAATGATGCCTTAGAAAAGGGTTTGATATCCAAAATATATAAATAACTTATGCAACTCAACACCAGGGAGATAGGCACCTCAATTAAAAAATGGGCAAAGAACCTTGTCAGACAACTCACTAAGGAAGACATAAAAAGGACCCAAAGCCATATGAAAAAATGCTCAACATCACTAGCCATCAGAGACATGCAAATTAAAACCACAATAAAATACCTCCTCAAACCTTTCAGAATGACAATCATCAACAAATCAACAAACAACAAGTGTTGGCAAGGATATGGGGAAAAGGGGACCCAGGTGCACTGTTGATGGGAATGCAGGCTGGTGCAGCCACTATGGAATTTCCTTAAAAACCTAAAAATGTAACTGCCTTTTGATCCAGCAATTCCACTACTAGAACTATACCTAAAGAACCCTGAAGCACAAATTCATAAGAATCAATGTACACCTATGTTCATAGCAGTGCTATTTACATTAGCCAAGTGCTGGGAACAGCCTAAGTGCCCATCAGGGGATGATTGGATCATACAGCTTTGGTACATTTACACAATGAAATACTACATAGCAAAAAGAAGGAACCTTTGCAACAACATGGGTGGAACTAGAAAGTAGTATCCTAAGTTAAATAAGCCAGTCAGTGAAAGACAAATATCATATGATCTCACCCATTTCAGGACAATAATGAACAAAACAAATAAATAAGCAAAAAAAGAATCAGATATATGAATACAATGAATAAACTGTAAGTGGGCAGAGAGGAGGATGGAGGTAGAAATGGGTAGGAGGAGACAAAGAAGGGGAGCAGTTCAGTCAAGGAACTAGAATGGAAGAACTATGGACATAAACAACAAGTGGGACTGACTTTGTGGGTGAGTGGTTGGGTGGGGCAGGGGATAGAGTGGAGGAAAAAGCGGATGTACATAATACAACAACAATAAAATTAAATAAACAAAAAAGAGAGGGTCCAAAAACACTAAATCAGCAATGACAGAGGAGAAACCACAATCAATATCATAGAAATACAAAGGATTGTAAGAAATTGCTACAAATAACTATGTGACAAGAAATTTAATAACCTGAGTGAAATGGACAAGTTTCTGTAAATGTGCAATCTATAAAAACTGAATCAAGAAGAAGAAGCAGAAAGCCTGAAAAGACTGACAACAATTATCTAACATTAAGCAGCAATCAAAAACACCAAGTGCACAAGAGCCCTGGACTAGATGGCTACACAGGGAATTTTACCAAACATTCAGAGAATAACTAATTGCTATGCATCTGATCATATTTTTTAAAAAGTCCGAGAAGAGTGAGGACTCTGAAACTGGTTCTATGAGCCCAGTATTATGGCCAGTATTATAATCCCAAAACCTGGTCAAGACACAACAAAGAAAACTACAAGCCAATATCTCTGATAAACATAGCTGCTAACAGTTTCAACAAAATTTTGGCAAACGATCCAGAAATACATTATAAAGATCATACATTATGTTAAGTGGGATCATCCCAGGAATGCAAAGATGGTATAATATTTGCAAATCAATAAATATAATAATTCACATAAACACAATGAAAGATAAAACTCATATGACCATATCAATAGGTGCTGAAAAAACATTGGATAAAATACAGCAACCATTTTTTTTTTAATTTTATTGTTGTTGTATTACATCCATCCCCTTTTTGCTCCCCTCTGTCCCCCTCCCCACCCACCCATTCCCCCCAAAGTCAATCCCACCTGTTGTCCATGTCCATGGTTCCTTTATACTAGGTTCTTGTCTAAGCTGCTCCCCTTCTTTCCCTCTGCCTCCCCCCTCCCCCCAACCCCTTTCCCTCT
>PVIW01009119.1:0-54482 GCA_004026585.1 Noctilio leporinus | reverse complement strand
TTGTCTAAGCTGCTCCCCTTCCTTGCCTCTACCTCCCCCTCCCCCCAACCCCGTTCCCCTGACCACTGAAGGCCTATTCCTTGTATTCATATACTTGGTTCTGTTTTGCTTGTTGTTAGTTTTGCTCATTATTATCCCGTAATGGGTGAGATCATATGATATTTGTCCTTCACTGACTGGCTTATTTCACTAAGCATAATACTCTCCAGTTCCATCCATGTTGTTGCAAAGGGTACCAGTTCCTTCTTTCTTTCTGCTATATAGAATTCCATTGTGTAAATGTACCAAAGTTTTTTTATCCAATCATCCACTGATGGGCACTTAGGCTGTTTCCAGCACTTGTCCTTTGCCCATTTTTAAATTGGATTGTTTGTCTTACTGGTGTTGAGTCATATGAGTTCTTTATGTATTTTGGAGATCAAATCTTTGTCTGAGGTATCGTTAGCAAATATGGTTGGTTCCTTTTTCATTTTGCTGATGTTTTCTTTAGCCAAACAGAAACCTTTCAGTCTGATGTAATCCCATTTGTTTATTCTTTTTAAATTTCTCTTACCCTAGGAGAAATATTGGTGAAAATATTGCTTTGTGGGATAGCTCAAATTTTCCTGTTTATGTTTTTCTCTAGGACTTTTACGGTGTCACAGCTTACATTTAAGTCTTCTATCGATCTTGAGTTTATTCTGGTATATGGTATGAGTTGGTGGTGTAATTTCCTATTTTTGCATGTCTGTCCAGATCTCCCAGCACCATTTATTAAGAGGCTATTTTTACTCCATTTTATGCCTCTGCCCCCTTTGTCAAATATCAATTAACCATAGGGACCTGGGTTTATTTCTGGGCTTTGTATTCTTTCCATTGATCTATGTGACTATTCTTATGCCAGTACCAGACTGTTTTGATTATAGTGGCCTTGTAGTATAGTTTGATATCATTTATTGTAACTCCTTCCTACTTTGTCTTCTTTCTCAAGGTTGCGGTCATTTTTGATTCCATATAAATTTTTGAAATATTTGTTTTAATTTTGTGAAGTATGTCATTGGTATTTTAATAAGGATTGCATTGAATCTATAAATTTGTTTTGATAGTATGAACATTTTAATGATGTTAATTCTTCTAATCAATGAATATAATGTATGTTTCCATTTATTTGTATCTTCCTTAATTTCTTTCTTCAGTGTTCTGTAGTTTTCTGAGTACTGGCCTTTTACCTCGTGTCTCTTCTGCCCTCCATGCCAGTCATATTGTGGTGAAGTGGTTTCTTCTGTCTGTGATTAAAAGGCTTCTCTCCAGCTATTGTTCAGTGGGTTATTCCAGATGGTTTCTCTATAATTTAGTTGTAATTCCCTATTGGTCCTGGGAGGAGATTAGTGTAGCTCCACTTACTCCTCTGCCATCTTTGATCTTTCTTTAGTATTTCTCTTTGTATAAAACCAGTTCCTACAGAAGACTACCTTTCTCCATTGAATGGTCATGGCACCCTTGTCACAAATCAGTTGACTATAGTAATATTGTGATAACTTTATGGTGCCTGTTGGTGTACTGGGAATATTAAGGGAAATGCTGGGGTAAAGGATATGATTTTCTAGCCACTAAGCTGTGTACCTAAAACCAACATAAAATAAAATCAAAAGAAAAAATGAAAAAATTCTATAGATTTTATAGACCTGTTCTACAACAATGTGCATATAATTAAGAATACTATAATGTACCCTTTAAAATTATTAAACCCTGGCTGGTAGCACAGTGGATAAGGCGCCGGCCTGCGAACCCAAAGGTTGCAGGTTCGATTCCCCAGCCAGGGCACATAACCAGGTTGCAAACCAGGTCTCCAGTCTGGTCTGTGGCTGGAGGCAGGTGAAACTCAACCATACATTGATGTCTCTCTCCCTCTCTGCCTCTCCCTTCCCCTCCTTCTAAAAATTCTAAAATAAAAAAATCTTTAAAAATAAAAAAATAAAAAATAAAAAAAAATAAAATAAAATTATTAAGAAGATAAAGTTATACTCTGTGTTTTTTACTGCAAATTTTAAAAAAATGAAATTCTGCCCTGGCTGGTTTGGCTCAGTTGGTTGGGCATCATTCCACAAACCCAAAGGTAGTTGGTTTGATTCCTGGTCAGGACACATGCCTGGGTTGCAGCATAGGTATCCGGTTGAGTATATACAAGAGGCAACCAATTAATGTTTATCTTGTCCATTGATGTTTCTCTCTCCTCTTTTCCTCCCTTCCTCTCTCTCTAAAAATAAGTAAATAAAATCTTTAAAAAAATTAAAGTTGAATAGGCCTTCAGTGGTCAGGGGGAAAGGGGTTGGGGGGAGGGGGGAGGCAGAGGCAAGAAAAGGGAGCAGCTTAGACAAGAACCTAGTATAAAGGAACCATGGACATGGACAACAGGTGGGATTGACTTTGGGGGGAATGGGTGGGTGGGGAGAGGGACAGAGGGGAGCAAAAAGGGGATGGATGTAATACAACAACAATAAAATTTAAAAAATTGAAAAAAAATTAAAGTTGAAAAGAGAAATTGTGACACATGCTACAATATGAATGAACCTTCAGGACATTATACTAAGTGAAATGATTGTTAACAGAGGGGCACCATATTGTTTGATTCTACTTAAATGAGGTACCTAGAGTAAATGCATAAAGACAAGAACAATGGTAGTTGTCACAAAGAGGAGGGAGGAGGAAATGGAGAGTTATTCTTGAATGAGTAAGAATTTCAGTTTGGGAAGATGAAAAGGTTCTAGAAATAATGGTGGTGATGGTTGCACAGTGTTAATACACTTAATGCCATTGAACTGTACACTTTAAAAACCAGTTAAAATGAGCCCTGGCTGGTATGGCTCATTGGATTAGTGCCAGCCTGCTAACCCAAAGGTCGCTGGTTCGATTCCCCAGTCAGGGCACATAACCAGGTTGCAAGCCGGGTCTCCAGCCAGCTCCTTAGCTAGAGGCAGGTGAGAAGGCAACCATACGTTGATGTTTCTCTCCCTTTCTTTCTCCCTCCCAGCCCTTCTCTCTGAATATAAAAAATAAAATCTTTAAAAAAAAGACTTTGAAAAAACAGTTAAAATGGTAAATGTCATGTTATATATTCTTTTTTTATATAAATTTTAAAAAAGATTTTATTTATTATTTTTAGAGAACGGGGAAGGGAGAGAGGCAGAGAAGGAGAGAGACACCAATGTATGGTTGTTTTTTTTCACCTGCCTCCAGCTACGGATCTGGTTGGAGACTGGCTTGCAACCTGGTTGTGTGCCCTGGCTGGGGAATTGAACCTGCGACCTTTGAGCTCATAGTCTAGCACCTTATCCACTGAGCCACCATCCAGGTCTTAGATATTCTTTACTACAATAAAAGCACACACATGTACCCCTAAAGTCAATGAACTATAGGTATATAGGTTTCTTTCTGGACACTCAATTCTATTCCATTGATCTGTGTGTCTATCCTCATGTTAATACTACAATGTGTGGATACTGTAGCTTTGTAGTAAGTTTTTAATTGGGAAATATGAATCCTCCAACTTCATTTTCTTTTTCAAGATTGTTTTGGCTATTTTGTATCCCTTGCGAATTCCTTTTGATTTTGGGATCAACTTCTACATCTTCAAAAATATTGTTGAAAGTTGCATTGAATCTGTAGAATGCTTTGGGTAGTATTGCCTTCTTAACAACAATAAGACATCCAGTTTATGAATGTGGCATGTCTTTACATTAATTTGGATCTTTCATTTCTTTCACCACTGCTTTGTAATTTTCAGTATACAAGTCTTGCACTTCCCTGGTTAAACTACTTTATTCTTTTTTTGATACTATTAAAAGTGGAGTTGTTTTCTTAATTTTCTCTACAAATAGAAGCAACTGATTAAAAAAAAATTTTTTTTAAAGATTTTATTCATTTATTTTCAGAGAAGGGCAGGGAGGGAGGAAGAAAGGGAGACAAAAATCAGTGTATGGTTGCCCTTCACCTGCCTCCAGCTAATGACCTTGCTGGAGACCTGGCTTGCAACATCGTTATGTGCTCTGACTGGGGAATCGAACCAGCAACCTTTGGGTTCGCAGGCTGGCCCCAAACCACTAAGCCACACCAACTAGGGCAACAACTGATTTTTATATGTTGATCTCTGAGAATTCTTTTTTTTCTTTAATTTATTTACTTTTAAAAGATTTTATTATTTTTCAGAGAGAGGGGAAGGGAGAAAGGCAGAGAGGGAGAGAGATATCAGTGCATGGTTGCCTTTCACCTGCTTCCAGCCACAGACCTGGCTGGAGACCTGGCTGGAGACCTGGCCCACAACCTGGTCATGTTGCCCTGGTTGGGATCTGAGAATTCTTATGACATGGATTTTTAGTTATTTTATACATTGGAATTTTAAATCAGATAGGAAACAAAAATTCAATGATGCTGGCTTTTATAATGGCCTCTATAGTTACTTTTACTGCAGTTTTTTAATTTTTTCATATAGCTTTATTTTCTGATGTCCTTTCATTTCAGCTTAGATTCTCTTGAGCATTTTGTAAAGGGCATGCTCATTAATGATGAACTCCCCAGCCTTTGTTTATTTGAGAATGCCTTCATTTTTGTAGGATAGTTTTACCAGATATATTATTCTTCGTTGACTATTTTCTTTCAGCATTTTAGCTATATCATCCCCACTGCCTTCTGGTTTCTTTTGTCAGTGACAAGTTGCTTCTGTCTTGCTACTTTCAAGATTCTTCTCTTGTCTTTGTTGACAGTTTGAGTATAATGTATCTCAATGTGGATCTTTGAATTTATTCTATTTGAAATATTTTATCTTCTTAAATGTATATTTTTATGTATTCCATAGAATTTGGAAAGTTTTTGACCATTATATTTTCATGTTTTTTTTTTTTTTTTTTTTTTTCCTCTTTCTCTCTGTCCTCCCCTTCTGGGTCTCTGATATGAATATGTTGGTAAGCTTAATAGTGTCCTATAGGTCCCTTTGCCTCTGTTTATTTTTCTTTATTCTTTCCCTTGTTCATGCTGCCCATCAGACTGGTTAATTTCAATTTAGCTTTCTTTACATTTGTTGATTCTTCTACCTGCTCAAAATCTGAATTGAACACTTCTAGTGAATTATTTATTCAAACCATGGTACTTTTCAGCTCCAAAATTTCTATTTAGTTCCTTTTTATATTTTCTTTTTTAAAAAAGACTTTACTCATTTTCAGAGAGAAGGGCTGGGAGGGAGGAAGAAAGGGGGAAAAACATCAGTGTATGGTTGTCTTTCACCTGCCTCCCGTTAAGGACCTGGCTTGCAACCTGATTATGTGCCCTGACTGGGGAATCAAACCAGCGACTTTTTCAGTGCCAATCCACTGAACCACACCAGCCAGGGCAGTATATTTTCTATCTTTTGATAGAAAATTAATATTCCCTTGTTGAGACATGGTTTTCTTTGATCATATTCAAGACAGTTAATGTCTGCCTCATGGACTGTACCTCATAGTTTTTTTAATATTATAATGTGGTAACTCTATAATCATATTATTCCTTCCCAGAGTTTGTTGTTGCTTATTGTGGGCTACAATTATCTATTTAGTCATCTTGCAGACTTTTTTTTGGCAAAGATTGTATTCCTTGATATTTTCTGACAGATTTCCTTAAATGTCTAAATTAAGTGGTCTTTTTCTTTGTTAAGCATTCTCTTTTTTGTTGTAAGTTTTTGATTCGATTCCATAGTCCACAAAATGTTGATTCTCACAGTTTTATGTCAGCTTAATGGTTGTATCATGGGAGGGACAGATTCTGTAGCTACCAATTCCACATTTTGGGAAACATCATTCCTTGTACACTTATATTTTTAGTATGACTATTTTTACTTGTATTTTCTTCAAATGTCTAGAGCTAATTAGTACCTACATCTTATCCCCTCTTGAATAAGACATGAACCTTAGAACAGAATTTCTTTTGCATGTTACTTTGTACCTATTTTTACTCAGTCCTCATAATTTTGTAAGGTAGATGGTATTTATTCAATTTTGTGTGATGATAGAAGACTTAGGGAATTTCTCTTAGGCTATAGAGATAATAGGTCACTCTAGAATTTCAAAGTAATTGTCTGATCTGATCCTGACACTCAAGGTCTTTTTAACACAGCACACTTCTTTCCTTGAGGTCAAAAAGATCAAAAACCTTTTGGATCCCCCAAAATACCATTGACAACCACTGGTGTGAATAGGATGGCTGAGACCTTTCTCAACTCATCACCAGTAGTCATTTCTTTCTAGGGACAATCAACAGCCCCTCTCTAAAAAAAAAAAACCTTTGTAAGTCAGAAGCAGGGATTTCACCTCTTTGCTCAAAGAGGAAGGCCTGAAAAATGGGCTGACTTCCTATAAAGAGGACCTTCTGGAAGGAGGTGGTTGACTGCATTCCTCTGATGAAGTATAATTCTAGAGAAATTTGAAGCTGGTCATTAGGAAGAAGTTTTCAATCTCATTTTGCTTCTCTTTTAGGTTTAGCAGCAGCAGCAGAGTTTGGCCTCATCAATAGGACTTTTTTAGACCACCTTCCCATTAAACTCTATAGATGTTGCATATGGATTGTAAGGAGGGTGTGATAAAACTGGATGTTTGTATGTATTTGTGTAGTATGTTTTGTCATTCAGAACACTCAGGTCCAGTAATGTTGGTAATTCTGCCCAAATAGTATTTTTGTTCCATTTTTGTGAATAATGTGTACCATTCATTTGTCATTAATTCAGCAAACACTTAATGAGCACCTACTTTAAATTATATTAGGCTCCCATGGTTTGAAATCAAATAATACATATCCCTGTCCTCTTGGTAAATTGGGAGTGACAGATTTACTAATTATCTTTTAAGTACTATATAATAAATAACTCCAGTAGGGTACACAAAGGATAGTATGGAGAGTTGAGAAGGCATCTGAATCAGATTAGGAGAATGAGAGAAGGCTTTAGGAAGTGAATCTAGAGCTGAATTGTCAGGGTCTGTAAAGTAACTCATGAAATTACTAAGCAGATGGTATGTGAGTGAATAAGAATTAGATGATGGTGGGAGAGGGATATTTGCAGCAATGGTGTAAAGGTAGAAAGGCATGAAAAGTATATGGCACATTCAGGGACTCCTGCATTTTAATGTGGTGGACTAAGTAAGGGGTATACTTGTGGGAAGAGTGGTAGGAGCTGAAGTATATATTATTCTGTTTTTACCCTTCTGGATGAAATCTCAGTTTACCTTGCTTTTCTCTCTCACTGTAGTTTACCCTTCTCTGGAGTCTGATGATGATGACCCTGCCCTGAAATCTCGACCCAAGAAAAAGAAGAATTCAGATGATGCTCCATGGAGTCCTAAAGGTGATCTATATTTTGTCCTTATATTCTGTAGGGTTGGTTGGGGGAAAATAGGCTGGAGGTAGGTGGGATACTTAATATAATAAGACATGATTCAGTCACTCATTTGTTTATTTAGCAAACTGACTGCTGTTAGGTGCTGGAGCAAAAGTGATCAATGGAACATAGTTCATGCACTCAGTTCAGCAAAGCCAGAGGTGATGGAACATGTTGCTTTTGATATTACGTGGCCTGAGGTGAAACAAGGAAGACCTTGAACAGGTTTCAGCAAGCAGTTTAAGGCTTTTGAGACCATTTTACCATCATCATAGCTAATACTAATGTCAAAGGAGGGAAATTATGCTGATTATTGAGCTTCACAAGGGCCAAGACTCCTTAGACTGTCACCTCTACTGGCTGAGAGGCCATCTCTGAGGAAGGAAGAGTGTGATCATTGAGTTGAACATGGAATTTGGAAAATAATAAAAGAAGTTTATTCATCTCATTGGCTGGGTGTTTTTTACATTGGAGGGTGTGTCAGTTAGCTTTTGGTACTCATTCAGCTACCCCAAACATAATAGCTTAGAGCAGCAACAGTTGGTCATTTCTCATGATTCTCCAGATTAACTGAGCTACTGTTCCAGTCTGGACCAGGTTGGCTGGAGCTGGATAGTCTGAAAAGGTCTCCCCCAGGTGTCTGGGACCTAACTTGGTTTGGCTGGGGCTCTTTAACTGTAGTGTTTTATCCATAAGGAGGCCATCCCAAGCTTTTTCACAAGGTAACAAGCACAGGAATGTCCAGCATCAAGAGAGGACAAGCCCCAATGTGCAAGCACTTTTCAAGCTTTTACTTGTGTCATGTTTCCCATTGGCCTATAGGCTAAAGCAAGTTGCATGGCCAAGCCATGGTTTCAGGAGCAGAGAAATAGATTCCATCTATTGAAAGGGAGAGCTGCAAAATCCTCATGCATACCAGGAGATGTGACCAAATTGAGAGCCATTATTGTAGCAGATAGCCAGAACTCAGTATTATAGGGTTTGCAACATAATTTCCTGACTTATTAACTTAACCTCTGTTTCTCCTTACATCAGCTTCTATCAGTCGTATCTTGAGTACCCACTCTCTAAGATATGGACATTAGGGCTGCTGTTTTTCTTCTTTCCTTCAACTTTCTATGAGCCACACCTTTTCACTTTTTTTTCATTTATATTTTCAACATAGTCATTGTTTTGTGAATAACACTCTAAATTGACTTGAAGTTGAGTGTAGAAGTTGAAAAATCAGTAAATATATCTGGACTTTTAAGTTAGTGTTATATCATAAGCACATCCCTATGCCATTATTTGTCATAATATTTTTGTGGTTACAAGGTATTCTATAACATGGATATATCTAATTTACCTAACTTCTCCTTTGATGTGGGGCATTCAGCTTAGTCTCAAGTTTTCACAATTAGTGATAACACTTGGGATAAACATTTTTTAAAGTTGTTTTGGTTTTTTTAAAAGATATTTTTAGAGAGAGGGGAAGGGAGAGAGGCAGAAAGGGAGAGAGACATCAATGTGTGGTTCCCCCCTCTGAACCCGCCTCCAGCTACGGACCTGGCTGGAGACCTGGCTTGCAACCTGGTTATGTGCCCTGGCTGGGGAATTGAACCAGCAACCCCTGGGTTCGCAAGCTGGTGCCCCATCTACTGTGTCACTGGCCAGGGCAGGGTAAACATCTTTTTATGTAGGTGTTTTTATATCTGATTATTTACTTTGGATGGATCTCCATGCAACTCCAGAAGGCCCAAAGTTTATGGGAAAAAAAAGTATATGGATAGACAGTGTAAAGAAGCCCCAACCACCGTTCCATAGCCTTCTAATTTTTTCCTGTTAATTCTTTCAGAGGTAGCTTACTGCATAAGTAAACACATTTTTTTTCAGCTCTCTTTTACTCTATTGGAAGCATACTTTATGCACTGTTAGCTTTACTTTTTCACTTAACACTTGCATCTTAGAGGTGGTTTACATACCCACAAACAATATAATTTGTTAACATGTTTTAAAAGCTCTTTTTATGTATTACAAATTGCTTTTCAGAAAGGTTGTACTAGTGTACACTCTCACCAGCCATGTATGAGGGTACTTGTTTATGAATCCTCACAGGCAGGGAGCATATCCGTTAGAAATAGTGATTCCCTGTAACAGTAGCCTGTCAGGCATTATTTGTGAGTGCTGGTCCCCTCAGAGTCACTAGGTGGCTGCGTTACCTCCAGCAGAGGTCTCTGAGTTATAGTCAGGAAGAAGAGAAAGAGCAAAAGGAAAAGGGAAAAGGCATGCTGAGCACCCCTACCCAAGGAGTTTTAAGGTCCACCTTTTTTAATATCATCTTTGGCTGAAATTGTGTCATACGGCCAAGATTATCTGCCAGAGAGGCCAGGAAATGTAGTTTTTAGCTAGGTACATTTCTGTCCCACAAAGTCATGTGTTTTGTTAGTAAGCAAGAGAGAGAAAGTGATACTGGGTGGAGAAGAAGCAGTCTCCACCTTGATATTTTTTTAATCTTTGGTAATTCATAAGCAAATAACAGTCTCTTATTTTTATTTCCTTGATTAAACTTTCCTGTATGTTCATAGTAACATCAGAATTTTTTAATACATTTTATTTCTGACCTTGCCCATTTATCCATGTATGTGTTCCAACTTTTCAAATTGCCCATTTTATATATATATATAATTTTATTTATGGTACCTTTCCCTGATTCTACATTAGAAAATATGAATATTCCTGCCCTGGCTGGTGTGGCTCAGTAGATTGAGCGCCGGCCTGTGAACCAAAGGGTCTCTGGTTTAATTCCCAGTCAGGGCACATGCCTGGGTTGCCGACCAGGTCCCCAGTTGGGGGTGTGCAAAAGGCAACACACATGGATGTTTCTCTCCTTCTCTTTCTCCCTCTCTTCCCCCTCTCTAAAAATAAATATATTTTTAAAAAACTAGATATAAAAATCTGAATATTTCTCTTTTTTAAAATTTTTATTTATTTTAAAAAATATTTTATTTATTATTTCCAGAGAGAGAGGAAGGGAGAGAGGCAAAGAGGGAGAGAACATCAATGTATGGTAGCCTTTCACCTGCCTCCAGCCATGGACCTGGCTGGAGGCCTGGCTTGCAACCTGGTTATGTGTCCTGGCTGGGGAATTGAACCAGCTACCTCACAGGTCGGCACCTCATCCACTGTGCTACCAGCCAGGGCCTGAATATTTCTATGTAAAAAGTTGATCTTATCCATTGTTTCCTTATTCAGACAGCAAATGATGAACACCTGTAGTTTTAATTTAAATGTATACATATATGCATGTATATTTTTGTAGACAGAACACTAATAACTTTTATAATATTTTTAAGTGAATTCTTAACCCCAAAAGATTGTGATATTCTACTAAGACTATCCCATTTAAATAAGAATAAGACTAAGTAAGAATAAGACATACATGCCCATCATCACTGCTCCTACTTAGCATTATTCTAGAACTTCTAGACAGCATAATTAGGAATGAAGCAGAAATAAATAATTTTTAGAAATTAAGAGACCAAATTATCATGATATGAGGCTTTCTGAGGGTGGGAATCCTGTTTATTTTTGTCCATTGTATCTGTAGCACATAGCATACTACCTGGCACATGTGAGATGTTCAATAAGTATTTGAAAAGTGAAAGAAATAATATGATTGTATAATTAGAAAATGCAAGAGAACCAACTCAAAAACTGTTAAAACTAATATAAGAATTCAGTATATTGGGTAATCACTGATATAAAGTAGGTAGCCAAAAATCAAGAGTTGTTATATATCATTAGTAACCATAATGCACTGAGAAAAAAATATTCTATTGATAATAACAATAATTGCATATAATACCCAAGAATAATTTTAAGATTGTATGGTACCTACATGAAGAAAATTGCAAAACTGGAACATAAAAGAATATGAATAAGTACAGGTGTACCTTTTGCATGATCATAAAAATTGAGTGTTTTAAAGGGCCATTAATTAAATGTATATGTTTAACACTATCCTAGATCAAAATCCTAATGGAATTTGGTGTTGAACTTATTCTAAAATTAATTTAAAAGAGTAAATAGAACCCAAAGGTCGTTAGTTTGATTCCCCCAGCCAGGGCACAAAACCAGGTCTCCAGCCAGGTTCATAGCTGGAGGCAGGTGAAAGGCAATTGTACATTGATGTCTCTCTGCCTCTCTTCCTTCCCTTCTCTATAAAAATAATAAAATCTTTAAAAAATGTGTAGGTATAGATCCAGCCATAGGCAGATATGGCTCTCCTCTTCATACAACCACATGAAAATTACAACTAAAATAAAGAACAACCATCACCTACAGCCATCAGAAATCAAGTTGAATGGAAGTCTGACAACTATGGAATTAAAGAAACCACATCCATTGAGACAGGTAGGAGGGGCGCAGGTGTGGAATGATCTTGGTCTTTTACATGTGGCGGATAAAAATTCTGGAGAAAAGTTTCAGGAGCAAGGAGTCCCAGCTTCACCCCAGGATGTCTGGCCCAGGGCTCCAGTGCCAGGAAGATAAGTCCCCACAACTTCTGGCTGCAAAAACCAGCAGGAATTGAGTTGCTGAAAGAAACTGCTGAAGTCCCAATCAGTTCATCTTAAAGAACCCACACATGGACTCATCTCCTCATACTCACTCTCTCCAATTTCCAGCACCAGGGTAGCAGCTTGAAAGGCACCAGTGGTACACAGGGAGAAAATGAAGTGTTTGGCATCAAGTCCAGCAGAGGCCTTTGTCTCTTTTCTAAACCCTCCCCAACAGACCCAGCAAGCTGGTGCCATATCTAAGACTCCATTAACCTAGCTAACACTGTTTGACCTGCCCTGGAGATCCTCTGAGACTTCATCCCACCCAACTATGACTCCATTCCAGTGGATTTTCTACTGTACATGAATTGCTGGTCTTGGCCTTTGCTTCACAACATCCTAAATCCTGTCAAACAAGCAACAGCTGGCTTCAGTGACCTCTAGGCCCAGCAGTAGCTGCAGACAGCTTAGGTTCACAGCTTGAATTCACCTGGGAATCTCCAAACCCAGTACAAGTAGAAGCCATCTCAGATTGCTTTATAGCTCAGGCAGGGTTGCCCCAGGCAAAACACAGGTAGGGGCTGAACTTAGCTTGTACCTCCTGTGAAACCCCAGGGCTTGCTCACCCAGTGGACAGCTACAGACTATGTTGGAGCACGACCACCCTGTTCTTGCACAGCTGATCCTCCACAGACGGTGGAGGTTGGCAGTGTGGTCACAGTTAGTCCTTGCTGCTGACAGGCCTGGGTAAATCCCATTGATCTGCCAATAGAAACCAAGGCTCAACTACAAGAGGAAGGTGTTCTCAGACCACATGGGCATATCTCATGTACCAAACTTGGGTGACAGGGGAGGCCATGCCACTGGACCCTACAGGACACCTGCTACATTAGAACTCCACTACATGGGGTCAAAGCAGCTCTTCTTAATACATAGGAACAAACAGGGAGGCTGCCAAGTTGAGGAGGCAAAGAAATATGACTCAAAAGCACAGAAAACTCCAGAAAAAGAACTAAACAAAACAGAGATAGCCAACCGATCAGCTGCAGAGTTCAAAACACTGGTGATCAGGATGCTCAGAGCAATGATTGTTATGGCAAAAAAATGAAAGAAAAAGTGAAGACTATACAAAATGACATAAAAAAAAATATATAGGGAACCAACAGTGATTTGGAGCAAAAGGAAGAAATAAACATTTACTGGAAACAGAAAGAAGAAACAAGAATTTTTCTTTAAATGAAAGAATTAGGAACCTCTGGGACAACTTTAAATGACCAGCATCCAAATTAAGAGGGTACCAGAAGAAGAGGAAGAGCAAGAAATTGAAAACTTACTTGAAAAATAATGAAAGAAAACTTCCCAAATTTATCAAAGGAAATACACATACAAGTCCAGGAAGCACAGAGAGTCCCAAAGAAGTTGGACCCAAAGGGGGCCACACTAAGATACATCATAATTCAAATAAAAAAAGGTAAAAGATAAAGAGAGAATCTTAAAAGCAAGAGAAAAGGAAGAGAGTTACCTACAAAGGAGTTTTCATAAGATAGCTAATTTCTCTCAAAAGAAACTTTGCAGGCAAAAGGGGGCTGGCAAGAAGTATTCAAAGTAATGAAATCACTTGGTGTAAATCACAAAGTAATGAAACCTAGGTTACTCTATCCAGCAAAGCTATTATTTAGAATGGAAGGGGAGATAAAGTGCTTCCTAGAGAAGGTGAAGCTAAAGGAGTTTGTCATCACCAAACTATTAGTATATGAAATGTTTAAGGGACCTACTTTAAAAAAGATCAAAATCAGAGACAGAGGAGCAGGCGTGTACACTTCAGAGGATTTCGAAATTGTCTAAAAATACAGGTAGTTCTCACTGCCAGCCTTGATCTGCATTGGTCGGGTGGTTCAGTTGGTTGGAGCTCCTTCCCGTGTCCCCTACCCCCAAATGAAAGATAATAATTTCATGCACAGATCCAGGAAGTAAACAAAGTGCACCTCTACACCGCAGAAGGTCATACCACTAAGACAGTAAGTCAAAGCAGACCAATCTAAGAAGCAGAAACAAACAAGAGCCACTTAAAATGGGGGGACAAAGAAATAAACCCTCAGCAAATGGAAAGGAGGAATCCCCAGGAAGAGTGCAAAATGAAGTAGATGTAAGCACCCTATCAGACAGGAAATTCAAAATAATGATGATAGATAAACTTAATGAGCTCATTGAGCTCAAAGAAAACTAAACAACTCCAGGTGAGCTACAAGGAACTTACTGAGAACTACGCAAGCATTATAAAGGACAAAAAAAAACCATCAGTAAGAACCAGGAGGAAATGAAGAATGCAATCAAAAGCAGGCGAGAGAAAGCAGAGGATCGGATTATCAAGCTGGAGGTCAATGTAGAAAAAAATTCCCAGGCAATGCAACAAAATGAAAAAAGACTAAAAATGAATGAAGAGGTTTTCAGAGAGCTGCAGGACAACATGAAACGCCATAACATCCGTATCATAGGGATACCAGAAGGAGAAGAGGAGGAGCAAGGGATGGAAAACCTGTTTGAAACAATAATGACAGAAAACTTCCCTAACTTGAGGAGAAAAAAAGGCATGCAAGTTCAGGAAGCACAGAGGGTCCCAAGGAAGATGAACCCAAACAGGCCCACTCCAAGACACATCATAATGAAAATGGCAAATTTCAAAGACAAGGAGAGAATCCTAAAAGCAGCAAGAGAGAAACAGCTCATAACATACAAGGGGGCTCCTATAAGGTTATCAGCTGATTTCTCAACAGTAACACAACAAGCTAGAAGGGAATGGCAAAAAATATTTCAAGCAATGAAAAACAAAGGCCTGCAACTAAGAATACACTCCCCAGCAAGGCTGTCATTCAGAATGGAAGGTGAAATAAGGAGTTTCCCAGACAAAAGAAGTCTAAAAGAATACATCTCCATCAAACCAGCATTGTAAGAGATGCTAAAGGGTCTGCTTTAAGAAGATGAAGAAACAGACAGATAGGAACACAGGTACAAAGGAAAAAATAGATAATATGTACCTATCAATAATAATCTTAAAGGTAAATATTAAATGTACCAATCAAACTTGGATAAGAACCAACTTTAACTTATGAATGCTTTAGAATGATCTTGTTATAAATAGATTTTACTAAATAAGGTATAATTTTGTATATTGTACCTGCATTACTGCAGGTTAAGTTTTCTTAGATTAGAATTATTTTACAATATGGGAAAATCATGTTCTGATAACTCAGAAAAATCGAATGCAGTTAAGGAAGAAGAAAAAAGTAAGAAAATGTGGATGTATATTACATAGAAGACATGCTATCTTTCTTATTCACTGTTACAAAATATGTGCTTATTTGTGGGTATGTGATATATAGATTTTGTTACCAATTTATGTTTTAAAGAGCAACCAAGTGGTCATGGGTGTGTTATGAAATCAGTCACTCTTTAGGTTAGAAAAGATTCTGAGAATGAAGACCAATTTGGATGGAAGTTGCAAACTACTAAACTATATGATTTGTGTACATAGACAATATATATTCTCATCTTAGCACGTAAATTAGATGAGATTCCTTTCAAATAGATTGTGGAAATACACATTTCCAGTTATGAAGGCCCCCAAACTAGGGATGTTTGGGAAAAGGAATTAATACTATAGTAAACTTTATTATTAAAATGTGAACATACCTAATTTCTGCCTCAACAGACTCTTAAATAGTTCAGGGGTTAGTTTAGGACCACACAGAAAGTCAACCACAAGTTCAAAAAATAGCTAGAATACCATTAAACAAAATTATTTAAATCCTAGGGATTTTTTTTCTTTTATCTTAACTTAGTAGACATAATAATTTCTACTCTGGGGACTGGCTGAGCACTGCAAGTGCCATTATTTCTGAAGCCTTCAACTTGTAAAACACATGTAAAGGGAAAACAGAGGGTACTGAAAAAAGTAAGACCTGCACACAGCCTAAATAAATAAATAAATAAATAAGTAAATCTACTATTTAAGATGGAAAATGCCAAAAAGAATAATTTGTAGTTCCAGTGGCTTAAAATAAAGTTGAGTTATATTATTTGAGGGGGGAGGATCTGACTCAAAAATCAAACTCCTTTTTTACTATGGGTTTGGCACTGTCTCTAGGACAACTTTCACAAAAGTGAGTTCTACAGTACACCATTTCTGTGATATATTTCACAAAAATAGCATTCCAGAGTAAAATCAGTATTAAAGAAGAAAAACTGCTTATTCTTGCCCAATATATCTAAAATACAATCATTTAACTGTAATAATTATTTAAGCTATTGGCACATTAAAAATTTTTTGTAATAACTCTTTGAAGTCCAGTATGTACTTTAAATATGTGTAAAAATAATGTATGTTAATAAATGTATTTTTGCAAAAAAATCAAAATCATGAAAATTAAAATTACAGCTAACTCACAACTATTAACAACTGAATCTAAAAAACAAAAACAAACTAAGCAGACAACCAGAGTAGGAATAGACTCATAGGTATGGGGATCATTTGGAGGGTTATCAGGTGGGAGAGGGAAAGGGGAAGAAGAGGGAAATAATGCAGGATCAAGAAGCATAATTGTTAGAAACAAAATAGATAGAGGAACATTAAGAATAGTATAGGAAATGGTGAAGCCAAAGAACTTACTTGCATAACCCATGCACATGAACTAAGGTGCTGGAGGTAGAGGGGGGAGGTTGCTGGAGGGAGTGGAGATACTGGGTGGAAGAGAGCAAAGGGAAAAAATGGAACAATTATAACAGTATAATCAATAAAACATACTTAAAATATAAAAAAGGTAGCATTTTTTTCATTGTAATTTTTAAAGAGGGGGGAAGGCAGAGAGCCAGAGAGGAAGAGAGACATCAATGTATGGTTGCCTTTCACCTGCCTCCAGCTGTGAAGTTGGCTGGAGACCTGGCTTGCAGCCTGGTTATGTGTGCCCTGGCTGGGAATCAAACCAGCGACCATTGAGTTTGCAGGCCATCACCTTATCCACTGTACCACCAGCCAAGGCAAGGTAGCATTATTTTTAAAAGTGTAAACATGTATGATTAAAGAGGTTTGGAATAGAAAAAGTAAATGAAAAGAAATTAGCTGTATAAGGTATTTAAATATATTACAGTGTTATAATCAAGTTAATATGGTAATAAGAATAATTAATGTAATTATTTTACATTTTTATGTTTAAAAATTGTGAAAAATTTCAAATATACACAGTATTGGAAAGGTTAGTATTGTGAATACCCATCTGTTTATCACTCATAGTTAGTGATGACTTTTTTTATTTGCATATTCTTTTTTTCAAGCCATTTTTTTGAGACATCATAAATGTATATTTCCTTGCTATTTTTCTCTCTGGTTGTCCTGTCCATTATTGAAAGTGGGGCATTGAAGGAAGTCTTCAACTGTTGTTGAATTGTATTTCTCTTCCTTCAGTTCAGCCAGTTTTTGCTTTGTATATTTTGGGCTCTCTTTTTAGGTGCATATATGTTTGTAATTTACATCTTATTGATGCATTGACCCTTTTATCATTATAAAATGTCCCTTCTATGTCTCAAATAACAGTTTTTATCTTAAAGTCTATTTTGTCTGGTATTAGAATAGCTATTCAGTTTTTCTCTTAGATAATGTCTTTATGGTATGCCTTTTTCCATCCTTTTATTTTTATCTGTTTGTGTCTTGTGCCTTGACCTGTGTGGCTCAATTGGTTGGGTGTTATCCTAATAAAGCTGAAGGTTGCTGGTCAGGATACATGATTGGGTTGCGGGTTCGGTCCCTGGGTGGGGTGCATATGAGAAGCAACTGATTGATGTTTCTCTTACACATGACTTTTTCTCTCCTTCTGTTTCTTGCTTCCTTTTCCTCTAAAAATAAATAAAATTTAAAAAGTAAAATAAAGTGTGTATCTTGTAATTAGCATATGGTAGGATTATGAGTTCTTACCCATTCTGCCAGTCCCTTGCCTTTTAATTGCAGAATTTAATTCAATATACTTAATTTAACAACTGGCAAGGTACAGTGACCATTTTTGTTTTCTCTATCTTATTTCTTTTTATTCATTAATCACTCCATTGGTGCCTTCTTTGAGCTTTCTCTACTTTTTAGTGTCCCATTTTAATTCACATTAATATCAACTTAATTTCAATACTATACAAAAACTTGAGTCCTCTACAGTTGCATTGTCTTTCTTCATGCTGTTATCACAAATTACAACTTTATACATTGTGTACCTGTGAATGTAGAGTTAATGATTATTGCTTTATGCAGCTGTCTTTTTTTTTTTCAATTTAATTTTATTGTTGTTGTATTAAATCCACCCCCTTTTTGCTCCCCTCTGTCCTCTTCCCCACCCACCCATTCCCCTCAACACAGTCAATCCCACCAGTTATTCATGTCCATGAGTCCTCCATACTAGGAGGACAAGGAGGAGTATGCTATGTTTAGTTTAGCATACTAAACTGCTCCCCTTCCTTGCCTCTTCCTCCCCCCTACCCCCAACCCCCTTCCCCCTGCTGACTGAAGGTCTATTCACTATATTCATATATCTGGTTCTGTTTTGCTTGTTGTTAGTTTTGTTCATTATTGTCCTATAATGGGTAAGATCATATGGTTTTTGTCCTTCACTGACTGGCTTATTTCACTAAGCATAATACTTTCTAGTTCCATCCAAGTTGTTGCAAAGATTAGGAGTTCCTTCTTTCTTTCTGCTGTGTGGTATTCCATTGTGTAAATGTACCAAATTTTTTTGATCCAATCATCCACTGATGGGCACTTAGGCTGTTTCCAACACTTGGCTATTGTAAATAGTGCTGCGATGAACATAGGGGTATATAAGTTCTTATGAATTGGTGTTTCAGGATTCTTTGGGTATAGTCCTCATAGTGGAATTGCTGGATCAAAAGGCAGTTCCATTTTTAGTTTTTTAAGGAAACTCCATACTGTTTTCCACAGTGGCTGCACCAGCCTACATTCCCACCAACAGTGTATGAGAGTTCCCTTTGCCCCGCATCCTCGCCAACACTTGTCTGTTGATTTGTTGATGATTGCCATTCTGACAGGTGTGAGGTGGTATCTTATTGTGGTTTTAATTTGCATCTCTCTGATGACTAGTGATGTTGAACATTCTTTCATATGCCTCTGGGCCCTTTGTACATCTTCCTCAGTGAGTAGTTTGTTCAGGTCTTTTTGCCCATTTTTTAATTGGGCTGTCTGTCTCCCTGGTATTGAGTCGCATTAGTTCTTTATATATTTTGGAGATGAAATCCTTGTCTGAGGTATCATTGGCAAATATGTTTTACCATACAGTTGGTTCCCTTTCAGTTGTGCTGGTGTTTTCTTTAGCTGAACAGAAACTTTTCAATTTGATATAGTCCCATTTGTTGATTTGTTCTTTTATTTCCTTTCCCCTTGGTGAAGTATCAGTAAACATATTTTGGTGTAGGATATCAAAAAGTTTACTGCCTGTATTTTCTCCAGGACCTTTATGGTGGCACTGCTTATGTTTAAATCCTTTATCCATATTGTGTTTATTCTGGTGTATGGTGTAAGTTGGTGGTCTAGTTTTATCTTTTTGCATGTTGCTGTCCAGTTCTCCCAACACCACTTGTTGAAGAGGCTGTTTTTACTCCATTTTATGTTCCTTCCCCCTTCGTCAAATACGAATTCACCATAGAGTCCTGGGTTAATTTCTGGGCTCTCTATTCTGTTCCATTGATCTATATGTCTATTCTTATGCCAGTACCATGCTGTTTTGATGACAGTAACCTTGTAGTATTGTTTGAAGTCCAGTATTGTGATTCCTCCTACCTTGTTCTTCTTTCTCAACATTGCTGTGGCTATTCATCGGCGTTTTTAGCTCCATATAAATTTTTGAAGTATTTTTTCTATTTCTTTGATGTCTGTCATTGATATTTTAATTGGGATTGCATTGAATATGTAGATTGCTTTGGGTAGTATGGACATTTGAATGATGTTAATTCTTCCCATCCATGAACATGCTTTCATTCATTTGTATCTTCCTTGATTTCTTTCTTCATTGTTCTGTAGTTTTCTGAGTACAGGTCTTTTACCTCCTTAGTTAAGTTTATTCCTAGGTACCTTATTTTTCTTGTTGCTATAATAAATGGGATTTGTTTTTTTGCTTCTTTTTCTGATGTTTCATTATTGGTATATAAAAATGCTTTTGATTGCTGGATATTGACTTTATTGCAGCTATTTTGCTAAATTTGCTCATTAGGTCAAGTAAGATTTTGGTGGAGCCCATTGGGTTTAGTATGTACACTATCATATCATCTGCAAATAATGACAGTTTGACATCCTGTTTTCCAATTTGGATGCCTTTGATTCCTTTTTCTTCTCTGATGGCTATGGCTGGAACTTCCAAGATGATGGTTTACAGAAGTGTAGAAAGTGGACAGCCTTGTCTCATTCCTGATCTAAGGGGGGAACCTTTTCGTTTTTGTCCATTAAGTATGATGTTGGCTTCAGGTTTCTCATATATGGCCTTTATTATGTTGAGGTATATTCCCTCTCTTCCCATTTTGCTGAGTGTTTTTATCATAAATGGTTGTTGTACTTTATCAAATGCATTTTCAATATCTATTGATATGATCATATGGTTTCTGTCTTTCAATTTGTTGATGTATACAACAGTATTACATTTATTGATTTACGAATGTTGTACCATCCTTGCATCCCTGGGATGAATCCCACTTCATCATGCTGTATAATTTTTTAACTATATTGCTGGATCTGTTTTGATAATATTTTGTTGAGAATTTTCGCATCTATGTTCATTAGAGATACTGGCCTATAGTTTTCTTTCTTTGTTATGTCTTTACCTGGTTTTGGGATTAGAATAATATTGGCCTCATGGGAAGAGTTTGGGAGGCTTCCCTCTTCCTGTGTTTTTCGGTATAGGTTGAGAAGGATAGGAGTTAGTTCTTTAAATGTTTGGTAAAATTTCCCTGTGTATCCATCTGGTCCGAGGCTCTTGTGCTTTGGGAGATATTGGATTATTTTTTCAATTTCACTAGTTGTTATTGGCTTATTCAGCCTTTCTGCTTCTTCTAGGTTCAGTTTTGGTAGATTATACATTTCCAGAAATGTGTCCATTTCATCCAGGTTGTCATATGTCTTGTCATACAGTTGTTTTTAATAATTGCTTACAATCTTTTGTATTTCTGAAGTATCAATTATGATTTCTTCTCTGTCAGTTCTGATTCTGTTTGTTTGGGTCCTCTCTCTCTTTTTCTTGGTGAGTCTGGATAAAGGCTTCTCACTTTTGTTTATATTTTAAAAGAACCAGCTCCTGGACTTGTTGATTCTTCAAATTGTAGTTTGAACCTCTAAGTTATTTAGTTCTGCTCTGATCTTGATGATTTCCTTCCTTCTACTTGCTCTGGGCTTTGTTTGTTGTTGCTCCTCTAGTTCTTGCAGCTTTATGGTTAGGTTGTTTTTAGAAACTTCTTGTGACCTTTTTAGGTAGGCCTGTATTGCTATTAATCTCCCTCTGAGCACTGCTTTTGCTGTGTCCCATAGGTTTAGGGCTGTTGTGTATTCATTGTTATTTGTTTTCAGAAACTTTTTGATTTCATTTTTTAATCTCATTGTTAACCCATTCGTTACTTAAAAGTATGTTATTCACTCTCCTTGAGTTAGAGTATTTTTGTTTTTTTCCCTTGAGATTGGTTTCTAGTTTCAAGCCATTGTGATCTGAGAAGATGCTTGGTATGATTTCAGTTTTCCTGTATTTGTAGAGGCTTGTCTTGTGACCTACCATGTGGGTCTATCTTACAGAATGAAAAGAATGTGTATTTTGCTTCTTTGGGGTAAAAGACTCTGTATACATCAGTTAGGTCCATTTCCTCTAGAGTGTTGTTCAATGCCATAACATCTTTGGTGATTTTTTGTTTGGAAGATTTGTCCATTGTTGATAGTGGGGTATTAAAATCCCCTACTATTAGTGTGTTGCTGTTTATATCCTTCTTGAAGTCCTCCAAGATTTTCCTTATGTATTTCGGAGCTCCTATGTTGGGTGTGTATATGTTTACCAGAGTTATTTCTTCCTGATGGATTGTTCCCTTAAGCATTATGAAATGTCCATCTTTGTCTCTTTTAATGGCCTTCATTGTAAAATCTATTTTGTCTGAAATAAGTATTGCTAGTCCAGCCTTTTTTTCATGTCCATTTGCTTGATAAATATTTTTCCATCCCTTCACTCTCAAAACTGTGTCAAATCTTTTGTTCTGAGGTGGGTCTCTTGAAGACAGCATACATGTGGATCATGTTTTCTTATCCATTTGGCTACCCTATGTCTTTTGATTGGCTCATTTAATCTGTTTACATTTAAGGTTATATTGTTTGGTACTTAGTCATTGCCATTTTCTCACTTTGTACCTATATTCCTCTTTGGCTCTCTCTGTTTCTTCATTTTTTTTTTTTTTTAAGCATACCCTTTAGCATTTCTTGCAATGCTGGTTTGGTAGAAATGTATTCTTTTAGTCTTTTTTTGTCTGGGAAACTCCTTGTTTCTCCTTCCATCCTGAATGTGAGCCTTGCTGGGTAGAGTATTCTTGGTTCCAGGCCTGTGTTTCTCATTACTTAAAATACTTTTTGCCATTTCTTTCTGGCTGAATTGTTTCTGTTAAATAATTATTTGATAGCCTTATTGGAGCCCCCTTATATGTTATTTGCTGTTTTTCTCTTGATGCTTTTAGGATTCTCTCTTTGTCTTTGAAATTAGCCATTTTAATAATAATGTGCCTTGGAGTTGGTCTGTTTGGGTTGATCTTCATTGGGACCCTCTGTGCTTCCTGAACTTGAATAATGTTTTCACTCCTCATGTTAGGGAAATGTTCTATCATGACTTTTTTGAACAGGTTTTCCATTCCTTGTTTTTCTTCTCCTTCTGGTATCCCTATGATATGGATGATGTTATGTTTCATGTTGTCCTGCAGCTCTCTTAAACCCTCTTCAATCTTGTTCAGCCTTTTTTCATTCTCTTGTACTGTCTTGTTGGAGTATTTGTCTACGTTGTCCTCCAACTCGGTGATCTGGTCTTCTTCTTCCTCTAGCCTACTGTTGATTCCTTCTACTGTGTTATTCAATTCAGAAATTGTATTCATTTCCTCCTGGCTCTTACTGATAGTTTCTATGTCCTTTTTGATGCTGTGTAGCTCTCAGTAAGTTCCTTGTAACTTCCCTGGAGTTGTTTATAGTTTTCTTTGAGCTGGCTGAGCTCATTGAGCTTCTCTGTCATCATTCTTTTGAATTCCATATCTGATACGTTGTGTGCCTCTGTTTCATTTGGTGACCTTTCTGGAGATTCTTCCTTTCCTTTTGGTGATGGACTGATTCTTTTTTCCCTAATTAGGTGTCTGTTGTTGCTTGTTTTTTTCTTTCTTTCTTTCTTTTTTTTCTTGGATTTATCTGCTGTGCTTCCTTGCCTTTGTTGAGCACCCTTCTCTGTTAGGAGATTTGTGGAGTTCAGTGTTGCAGTCCTCTAGATTTTCTCCCCTTGCTGCTCTTGGGGTGGCCTTTACGTCATTAACTTGTGCTGTCTGGTTGTATTCTGGATTGGTTGTGTATGTTGCTTCTTTCCTTCCAGTTGGCTGATTGCGAGACACTCCTTCTGTCGTTTCTCATGCACTGTGTTTGAGGTACTCCTAAAACAGAACCACCAGTCCAGGCAACTAACCATACCTTTAGAGATATCTTTCTCTTTTACTTCCCCTTTTGACTGCCTATGAACGTAACTATATACCCATACCCTCCAAGGTAACCCCTGCGCTTAATCACACCCTCAGCTGCAACTGAGCCAGTCTTAATAGGGATGTAGATATATTAAGACTGTTGTAGGAGGGGAAAAAATGATTGAGTTGACTAAAGTGTAGATAGTTTTGAAGGGTTCTGAGGAGTAGCAAAGATAGCAGGGATATGAGAGAGAAAACCAACTTTTCTATTCTATAGAAATGAGGAGAGGGAGAATCAGAAAGCCTCAAGTACTAGTGAACAGTGTAAGCCTATATATGTAGTTGCTGCATCTACCTTCTGGTTCACCCTTAATGATCCCTGATTGGTCCACGTGGAGCCAGGACCTGTGGGCTTTTAGGAGAAAAAATAAAGAAAAAAAAATAATAAAGGGTTTAGGTGGCTGTTCACCCTTAATGATCCATGATTGGTCCAGGTGGAGCCAGGACCTGTGGGCTTTTAGCAGGAAAAAAAAAAAGAAGAAAAAAAATAATAAGGGTTTAGGTGGCTGGGGAGGAGAGGAATACTTAGATTGAGGACTGGGAATGTGTTGTAGCTGGTGATTAGACTTTAAATCAAGAGTAGGGGGAGGGTCCTGGGTATTTAGGTGGGTTGAGATAGGGGAGAAATAAAAATACATGTGTTGGGGTACACAATGGTATAGTCAGTATTTACTTAAAATGCACTAATTGTGAGGCTTGGAAGTAACTTTTGAAAAGGGTATGTTAGAGATTAATAGTTCATGTAGCTCTTGGTGTAACTCAGGTGCTTGAGATTAGCAGCATCCATTTCCTGAGTCTGCCTCTTTTTCTTGGTCGGGTCTCTGCAGTCTACTGTCTATCTGTGTGGTCTTGGAGTGGCAGGTCCTATGGTTGTTACAGTCAGGGCTGATTCTGAGTGTCAGCCCCCAGGTAGGCTGGGCCTCAAGTAGCCTAGCTAGGTTTCAGGACTGCCTGTGTTCTGGGGCCCTCCCTTCTCTGCTTTTGTTTGAAGTCCAGCAGGGTGCTTCTGTGAGGTCTATAGCTGCTCCTCCCCCTCCAGCTCCTGGAGGAGGTTCCTGCCTGTGATGGGGACCTGGCTCGCCTGTAGGGTGGCCTGCAACCTCGCTGGTTCCTGTGATGACTGGCCCTGTCCCCGCAGCTCCTGGAGGAGGCAGCCCCTGTCCGCCAGCCAAGCCCAGGGTGCTCAACAGTGCCCGGCTCCCCCAGGCAAAGGCCAACCCTCCAGGCAGTCTAGCTCTCCCAGGAGTCCTTCCTGCTGCCTCTGTGATGCATGCCTGGCTCCCCAGAGCATTAGCAGCACAGCCTTTGTTGCCTGCAATGGGCGGTCAGCTGCCCCATCTACAAGTTCCTGTCTCGCAGTTTGGAGTTTCCGTGGGAGCCTGTGGGCCAGTGTGGGTGCGCAGGGCTGGGCCTCCCCCCTCACAGGGGCTTCAAGCTCCTGTTTCCCTGGTGGCCCAGTAGTACTGTTTTTGCCCTCTTGCAGCTCCGCCCGGTGCACTTCCCCACTCCTCCACTCCTGCTCCCCGCAGGACTTTTCTCCTCTGCCTCTGGCCCAGTGAGGAGCGTCCTCTCTCAGTCTCCAGAGCAAGGCTCTCACACGGTCCCTCCTCTGCAGAGGTTCAATTACTTGTTCCCTCTGGCTTTTGCCCTCACTGCCCACACTTCACTGCTCAGATTTCTAGTTGCCAGGGAGCCTGGAGCTGGCTTCAATTAACGATGCCCCTCTGGGTAGAGCCGCCACTGCCCAGAGCCGATCTCAGCCCGCTGGCCCATTTGGAACTATCTCACCTGCTCTCCTGTAGGTCTCTGCAGCCTCTGGGCTGTGCTCCCCCTAGTCCAGATGCTGACCGCTCCAGTTCTTAGGGACCTGCAGATATCTCGTGCTCCCTATCCTGTCCTCCAGCTGCTCTGTTACTCGAGAACGCCATCAGCACTGCTCTGTACTCTGCCACCATCTTTGATCTCTCTTTTTTTTCAGGCCTCCTCCATACTCTTTTTTTTTTTTTTTTTCTGTAATGGCTGCACTAATCTGCATCCCCACCAATATTGCATCAGAGCTCCTGTTTTTCCACATCCTTCCCAGCACTTTTTTCTTGATTTATTCATGATACCATTCTGACAGTTGTGAGGAGATACATTACTCATTGTGGTTTGAATTTGCATTTCTCTGACAATTATGCTGAGTATCTTTTCATGTCTATTGGCAATTGTATGTACTCTTTGGAGAAGTGTCTATTCAGCCACTATAGAGAACAGTATGGAGGGCTCTCAAAAATTAAAAACTTATTTTGTATTTGGAGTTTTCGTTGTTTTTTATTCTTGGTGTTGATTGAGTTCTTTATAAATTTGGAGATTAACCCTTTATTAGATTTGTCTTTGGCAAATATCTTCTCTCAATCATTAAGTTGTCTTTTCTTCTTTTTTTAAAATTTTATTTATTATTTTTAGAGAAATGGGAAGGGAAAGAGACATCATTGTATGGTTGCTTTTCACCTGCCTCCAGCTACAGACCTGGCTGGAACCTGGCTGGAAACCTGGTTATGTGCCCTGGCTGGGAATTGAACCAGCGACCTTTGGTTTCACAGGCTGGTGCCTTATCTACTGTGCCACCAGCCAGGGCTTAGGTTATCTTTTCATTTTGATAATGGTTTCCTTTGCTATACAAAAACTTTTTGTTTGGATAATCCCATTTTTAAATTTTTGTCTTTTGTTTTCTGGCTCCAGGAAGTAATATCATTAAAAATATTGCTAAGAGAAATATTGGAGATTTTACTGCCTATGTTTTCTACTGGAAATTTCATGGTTTCTAGTCATTCTACAGAGTCTTTAATCCATTTTGAGTTTATCCTTATATATGGTGTAAGAGGGTGATCTAGTTTCATTTTTTTGTATGTATCTGTCCAATTGCCATCACCATTTATTTTTTATTTTATTTTTTTTACTATTTAGATCATTGTTTTTTCTTTTTAAAGAATATTCATTCTATGTATTTTAAATCATTTTTAAATTTATTTTTTACTGTTGTTATTGTTGTTATTGAGCTAATTTTTGACCCTTCCCCACCCTTCTTATTCCTCCTCCCACAGTCAATCCCTCATGTTGTCTGTGTTCATGGGTCATCCATGTTAGTTCCTTGATTAAACCGTTACCCTTCTTTGCCTTCTTCTCCCCTTCTCACCTCTCCCTCCCCTCTGCACACTGAAAGTGTGTTCCCTGTATTCATGTCTCTGGTTCTGTTTTATTTGCTTGTTTGTTTGTTCATTAGTCTCCTGTATTAAGTGAGAACATGTGGTATTCAATTTCTGTTGCCTGGCTTATTTTACTAACTATGATACTCTCCAGTTCTATCCATGCTATTGCAAATAGTAGGAGCTCTTTCTTCCTGCTATGTGGAGCTCGACTGTGTAAAGGTATTACAGTTTCTTGATCCATTCATCCGCTGAAGGGCACTTAGGTTGTTTCCAGCACTTGGCTATTGTAGATAGCACTGCTTTGAACATAGGGTTGCATACATAGGTTCTTCTGAATTGGTGCTTCAGGATTCTTTGGGTATAATCCTACTAGTGGAATCACTGGGTCATAAGTCAATTCTAATTCTATTCTTAGTTTTTTGAGGAAATTTTATACTGTCTTCCATTATGGCTGCACCAGTCTGCATTCCCACCAGCAATGCACCAGGGTTCCATTTTTTCCACATCCTTGCCAGCACTTGTTTGTTGATTTGTTGATGATGGTCATTCTGACAGGTGTGAAGTAGTATCTTGTTGTAGTTTTAATTTGCTTCTCTCTGATGGCTAGTGATGTTGAGCATTCTTTCATGTGCTTATGGGCCCTTTGTATGTCTTCCTTGGAGAAGTATCTGTTCAGGTCCTTTGCCCATTTTTAAATTGGGTTATTTGTCTCCCTGGTGTTGAATTATATTAGTAGCTCTTTGTATATTTTGGAGATCAAACCCTTGTCTGAGGTGTCTTTGGCAAATATGTTTTCCCATATGGCTGGTTCCCTTTTTATTTTGTTGATGTTTTCTTTGGCTGAGCAGAAACTTTTCAGTTTGATGTAGTCCTGTTTGTTTATTTGTTCCTTTATTTCCCTTGCCTTGAGAGAGATTTCAGTGAAAATTTTGCTGCATGGGATATCTGCAATTTTTTTGCCTATGTTTTCATCTAGGGCTTTTATGGTGACACTGCTGATGTTTAAATCTTTTATCCATCTTGAGTTTGTTCTGGTGTATGGTGTACGTTGGTGGTCTAGTTTCATTTTTTGCATGTGCCTGTCCAGTTCTCCCAGCACCACTTGTTGAAGAGGCTATTTGCACTCCCATTTTATGTTCCTTCCCCCTTTGTCAAATATTAGTTGACTGTAGAGTCCTGGGTTTATTTCTGGGTTCTCTGTTCTGTTCCATTGATCTGTTTGTCTGTTCTTGTGCCAGTACCAGACTGTTTTTGATTACTATGGCTTTATAATATAGCTTGATATCTGTTATTATGATTCCTCCTCCTTTGTTCTTCCTTCTGAAGATTGCTTTAGCTATTTGGGGTCATTTCTGATTTCATATGAATTTTTGAAGTGTTCCAATTCTGTGAAATAGGATGTTGGTATTTTATATTGGGATTGCATTGAATCTATGGATTGCTTTGGGTAGTGTGGACATTTTAATGATGTTAATTCTTCCCCACTATGAACATGGTATATGCTTCCATTTATTTGTATCTTCCTTAATTTCTTTCTTTGGTGTTCTATAGTTTTCTGAGTACAAGACATTTACTTCCTTAGTTAAGTTTATTCCTAAGTATATTATTTTTCTTGTTACTGTGGTAAATGGGATTCATTTTCTAGCTTCTATCTCTGATGTTTCATTGTTGGTGTATAAAACTGCCTTTGATTTCTGGATATTGACTTTGTATCCAGCTATTTTGCCAAATTCATTTATTAAGTGGTGGAGTTTTTTAATGGAGTGTGTAGGGTTTTCTATGTACACTATTATGTCATCTGCAAATAATGATAGTTTTACTTTCTCCTTTCTAATTTGGATACCTTTGGTTCCTTTTTCTTGTCTGATCACTATGGATAGAGCTTCCAAGTCTACATAGAAGTGTAGAGAGTGGATGGACACCCTTGCCTTGTTCCTGATCTTAAGGGAAAGGCTCTCAGTTTTTGCCCATTGATTATGATATTAGCTGCAGGTTTCTCATATATGGCCTTTATTATGTTGAGGTATGTTTCCTCTATTCCCATCTTGCTGAAGTTTTTTTTATCATAAAAGGGTGATGTACTTTATCAGATGCTTTTTCATTGTCTATTGATATGGTCATATGGTTTTTATCTTTCAGTTTGTTTATGTGGTGTATTACATTTATTGATTTGCTAATGTTAGACCATCCTTGCATCCCTGGGATGAATCCCCCTTCGTCATGCTGTATAATTTTTTAACTATATTGCTGGATCCGTTTTGCCAGTATTTTGTTGAGAATTTTTGCATCTGTGTTCATTAGAGATACTGGCCTATAGTTTTCTTTCTTTGTTGTCACTTGACCTGGTTTTGGGACAGAATAATATTGACCTCATAGAATGAGTTTGAAAATCTTTCCTTGTCTTGGATTTTTTGGAATAGTTTGAGGAGGAAAGGAGTTGGTTCTTCCCTAAATGTTTGGTAAAATGCACCTGTGTAGCATTCTGGTCTAGGGCTCTTATGTGCTGGGAGTTGTTTTACTTCTTCAGTTTCACTAATTGTTATTGGTCTAGTCAGGCATTCTACTTCTTCTTGATTGAGTTTTGGTAGATTATACATTTTTAGAAATTTGTCCATTTCACCTAGGTTGTCAAATTTCTTGTCGTATAGGTGTATGTAGTAATTTCTGACAGTCCTTTGTATTTCTGTGGTTTTGGTTGTGACTTCTTCCCTGTCGTTTCTGACTTTGTTTATTTGGGTCCTCTCTCGTTTTTTCTTGATGAGTCTAGTTAATGGCTTATCAATTTTGTTTATCTTTTCAAACACCCAGCTCCTGGATTTCTTGATCCTTTGACTTGTGCTTTTAGTCTCTATGTTGTTGAATTCTGCTCTGATCTTGATAATTTCCTTCCTTCTGCTTGCTCTGGATTTTGTTTGTTGTTGCTGTTCTAGTTCTTGAAGCTTTATGGTTAGGTTGTTTGTATGAGATTCTTCTAGCCTTTTTAGGTAGTCTTGTATTACTGTGAATTTCCCCCTGACGACTGCCTTCTCTGTGTGCCATAAGTTTTGGGGTGTTATGAATTCATTTACATTTGTTCCCAGGTACTTTTTTTTTTAAAGATTTTATTTATTATTTTTAGAAAGAGGGAAATGGAGAGAGGCAGAGGGAGAGTGACATCAATGTATGGTTGCCTTTCACCTGCCTCCAGCTACAGATCTGGCTGGAGACCTGGCTTGCAACCTGGTCATGTGTCCTGGCTGGGGAATCGAACCAGCGACCTTTGGGTTCGCAGGTCAGCACCTTATCCACTGTGCCACCAGCCAGGGCCTCCAGGTACTTTTTGATTTAATCTTTGATCTCATTAACTCATTCATTACTTAATAGGATCTTATTCAGTCTCCTTGAATGATAATGTTTTTGGATTTTTCCCTTGAGATTGATTTGTAGTTTCAAGCCATTGTGATCTGAGGAGATGCTTGGTATGATTTCAATTTTCTTGAATTTGTAGAAGCTTGTCTTGTGTCCTGCCATTTGGTCTATCTTTGGGAATGTTCCATGTGTATTAGAAAAGAATGTGTATTTCACTTCTTTGGGGTGAAAAGTTCCGTATATATCAGTTAATTCCATATCATCTAGATTGTTATTCAATGCTATAATATCCTTGGTGTCTTTTTGCTTGGAAAATCTGTCCATTGTTGGTAATGGGCTATTAAAATCCCCTACTATTAGTGTGTTGCTATTGATATACTTCTTGATGTCCTCCAAGATTTTCCTTATATATTTGGGTGTTCCTACATTGGGTGCATATATGTTTACAAGGGTTATTTCTTCTTGATGGATTGTTCCCTTAAATATTATGGAATGCTCTTCTGTGTCTCTCTTTTATGTCCTTCATTTTGAAATCTGTTTCATCTGATATGCTACCCCAGCCTTTTCTTTCATGTCCGTTTGCTTGAAATATATTTTTCCATCCCTTCACATTCAGTCTGTGTTGATCTTTTGTTCTGAGGTGGGTCTCTTGCGGACAACATATATGTGGGTCATGTTTTCTTATCCATTTAGCTACCCATATGTCTTTTTATTCTTGCATTTAATCCGTTTACATTTAGGGTTATTATTGAGAAGAATTCTTCATTGACATTTCCCCACTTTGTTTGTGTATTCTTCTCTGTCTCTGTTTGTTTCTTCATCTTTTTAAAGCAGGCCTTTTAGAATCTCTTGCAATGCAGTTTTGAAGGAGGTATATTCTTTTAGCCTTCTTTTGTCTGGGAAACTCCTTATTTCACCTTCCATTTTGAATGAGTGCCTTGCTGGGTAGAGTATTCTTGATTGCAGGCCTTTTTTCCCCATTACTTGCAGTATTTTTTGCCATTCCCTTCTGCCTTGTATTGTTTCTGTTGAGAAATTGTTTCTGTTTGATAACCTTATTGGAGCTCCCTTATATGTTATTAGCTGTTTCTCTCTTAATGCTTTTAGGCTTCTCTCTTTGTCTTCGAAGTTTGCCATTTTAATTATGATGTGTCTTTGAGTGGGCCTGTTTGGGTTCATCTTTATTGGGACCCTCCGTGCTTCCTGTGCTTGAGTGACATTTTCGCTCCTCATCTTCGAGAAGTTTTCTGTCATTGGTTTTTCAAACAGGTTTTCTATCCCTTATTCCTCTTCTCCTTTTGGTGTCCCTTTGATACGGATATTGATGCATTTCATGTTGTCCTGTACCTCTCTTAAAACCTCTTCATTCTTTTTCAGTCTTTTTTCATTTTGTTGCAGTATCTGGTTATTTTTTTCACTTTTGTCCTCCAATTTGCTGATCAGGTCCTCTGCTTCATCTAACCTGCTTTGAATTTCTTCTGTTGTGTTCTTCATTTCTGAGATTGTGTTCTTCATTTCCTCCTGGTTCTTACTGATGGTTTCTATGTCCTTTTTAATGCTTGTGTAATTTTCATTAAGTTCCTTGTAGTTGTCCTGGAGTACTTTGTAGTTTTCTTTGAGCTTGTTGAGCTGGTGGAGTTTTCTTACAATGATTTCTTTGAATTCCATGTCTGATAGTTTGCTTGTTTCTATTTCATTTGGCAGTCTTTCTGGTGATTTCTTCTTTCCTTTTGGTGATGGACTGTTTCTTTTTCTCCCCATTTTAGGTATCTGTTGTTGCTTGTTTTTGTTTGTTAGATTAATCTGCGATGACTCCCTGCCTTCATGGAGTGCCCTTCTGCGTTAGGAGATTTTTGGGGTTCAGTGGTGCGGTTTCCTAGATTTCCTCAACTTGTTCTCTTGTGGGTGCCTTTTATGTCATTGATTTGGGCTGATTGTATTTTGAATTTATTTTATGTGTTGCTCCTGTCACTCCAGTTGGCTGATTGAGAGGCGCTCCTGTCACGTTTCATATACTGTTATTGAGTCACTCCTAAAACAGAATCACCATTTCAGGCAAAATAAGCACACCTTCAAAGATATCTTACTCCCTTAATTCCAATTTCAGCTGCATGTGAACCTAGCTGAGTACCCATACCCTCAAAGGTAACCCCCTCCCTTAATCACCCTTAGCTGCAAACGAGCAGGTCTTAATAAGGATGTAGATATGATAAGACTATTATAAGAGGGAAAAATGATTGAGTTGACTAAAGTATAGATAATTTTGAAGGGTGCAAAGGGGTAGCAAAGATAGTGGTGAGAAGTGGTATGGGGATTCAAGAGAGAAAGCAAACTTTACCTCTTATATAGAAATGGGAAGGGGGAGAATCTGAATGCAGCGAGTGCGAGTGAACAGTATTAAGCCTAATCAGAAGTTATATATATATTTATTTTTGCATATATGTCTGTATATGTGTGCGTGTGTGTGTGTACACACACACACACACACACACACACCTATATATAGATACTGTATGAGGAGACAAAGATAAGTCAGAAAACTATTGTAAGGAAGTTGACTTAGAAATCTTAGTGAAAACGGCCCTGGCTGGTAGCACAGTGGATAAGGTGCCAGCCTGTGAACCCAAAGGTCGCTGGTTCGATTCCCAGTCAGAGCACATAACCAGGTTGCAAACTAGGTCTCCAGCCAGCTCCTTAGCTGGAGGCAGGTGAAAGGCAACCATACATTGATGTTTCTCTCCCTCTCTCCCTCTCTGCTTCTCTCCCTTCCTCTCTTTCAGGAAATAATAAATAAAATCTTTTAAAAATTTTTTACTAAGCATAATATTCTCCAGTTCCATCCATGTTGTTGCAAAGGGTAGTAGTTCCTTCTTTCTTTCTACTGTATAGTATTCCATTGTATAAATGTACCAAAGATTTTTGATCCAATCATCCACTGATGGGCACTTAAACTGGAGAGTATTATGCTTAGTGAAATAAGCCAGTCAGTGAAGGACAAATACCATATGATCTCACCCATTACAGGACAATAATGAACAAAACTAACAACAAGCAAAACAGAACCAGATATATGAATACAGTGAATAGGCCTTCACTGGTCAGGGGGAAGGGGGTCGTGGGGAGAGGGGAGAAAGAGGCAAGGAAGGGGAGCAGTTTAGACAAGAACCTAGTATAAAGGAACCATGGACATGGACAACAGGTGGGATTGACTTTGTGGGGAATGGGTGGGTGGGGAGGGGGACAGAGGGGAGCAAAAAGGGGATGGATGTAATACAAGAACAATAAAATTAAATTAAAATTTTTTAATTAAAAAAAATTTTAATAAAGAAATAGTAGTCAAAACGGAAAAGGAGGAAAAGAGGGTAGAGGAGAAGAAGAAAATAGAATAGAAGGAAAAGAGAAGAAAGAAAAATAGGAAAGAAAAATGGGAAGAAAAAAGAAAAGGAAAAAATTAAAAAAAGGGTTAAATTAAAATGTGAAGTTTTGCCAAAGCACTATGAACAATGTATGAGCTGTAATTTCTATGTGTGAGATAGGAGTGCAAGGTAAAAAAGAGAAAGAGAGAGATTAAGAGGTGTTTGAAGGGAAAGGAGGAGGTTTATAGCTACATTTTATAACTATGTTTTATAGCTAGGTTTGTTAAGTTGCTGCATCTATCTCCCTGTCCACCCTCAATGAGCACTGATTTTTCAAGGTGGAGCGAGGACCAGGGTGTTTTTTAGCAGAAAAAAGAACTTGTAGCAACTAGTAGTGCACCCACAAAAGTAAGTTTTAAGAGGCTGGAGAGGAGAGGAATACTTAGATTGAGGATTGGGAATAAGTTGTAGCAGGAGAGTTAAGTAGACTTTAAAACAAGTTTAGGAAGAGGATCTTGACTAGTTAAATGAGTTGAGAGAAGGGAGAAGTAAAAATATGGGATTTGGGATACACTATGATATAAACACTATTTACTTAAAATGCATTAATTGTGAGGGCTAGAAGTGACTTTTGAATAGGATATGTTGGGGATTAATAATTCATGTAGCTCTCGGTGGAACTCAGGTGCTTAAGGTTAGCAGCAATCTATTTCTTTAGTCTGCCTCTTTTCCTTGATCAAGTCTCTGCAGTCTACAGTCAGGCTGTGGTGCCTTGGAGTGGCAGGGCCTATTGCTGTCACAGTCAGGGCTGGTTCTGAGTGCCATATCCCCGGTAGGCTTAGCCTCCAGTAGCCTAGCTGGGTTTCCACACTGCTGGCATTTTGGGGCCCTCCCTTTGCATGCTGGTTCTGTGGGGAGACTGCAGGGCACTGCCTGTGCTGTCAATGGCTATCCCTCCCCATCCAGCTCCTTGAGGAGTTTTCTGCTATCTGTGATGGGTGCCTGGTTCTGTGGGGAGCGCTGCAGCAAGTTGTTTGTGTTTGTGTAGGTGGTGGCTAGCCCTCCCTCTATGGCTCCTCAAGGAGGTTTCCACTGTCTGCAATAGGTGCCTAGTTCTGTCCATCACCATTTATTGAATATAGACTTTACTCCATTGTATGTTCTTGCCTCCTTTGTCATATATTAATTGACCATGTACATGTGGGTTTATTTTTGGGCTTTCTGTTCTGTTCCATTGATCTGTGTGCATGTCTTTCTATGCTAGCACCATGCTATTTTGATTACTATGGCCTTGTAGTATAGTTTGATATAGGTAGCATGATTTCTCCAATTTTCTTCTTTTTCTATATTGCTGTGGCTGTTTGGGGTCTTGTATAGTTCTATATAAATTGTTGGATAATTTGTTCCAGTTTTGTGAAAAACACCATGGGACCATGGGTATTTTGATAAAAATTGTATTGAACCTATACATTGCTTTGGGTAGGACGGACATTTCAGTGATGTTAATTCTTTCTATCCATGAGCACTGTATATGCATCCCTTTTTTTATCTTCTTCATTTTCTTTCTTTAATATCTTATAATTTTCTGAGTACAGGTGTTTTAACTCTGGTTGAGTTTATTCCTAGATATTTCATTTTTTAAATTCAATTGTAAATGGTATTATTTTCTTAGTTTCCCTTCTGACAGTTTGTAATTGATGTACAAAATTGCAACCTATTTCCAAATAGGAAATAGTCTGATCCTTGACTGAATTCATTTACCAGTTCTAATAGTGTTTTGGTAGAATCTTCAGGATTCTGTGTATATAGTATCATGTCATCTGCAAATAATAACAGTTTTAGTTCTTCCTTTTTAACTTGGATACCCTTTATTTCTTTTTCCTTTCTGGTTGTTGTGGTTAAGACTTACAGTACTATAAATGAGCCTTGTTTTAAAACCCCTTCACACACAAAACTATAGGGAACTATTTAAAATATACCTACAAACCCACAACAAAAAATGTGCATTAACCTTTTTGAAAATATTTTATTCATTGTTTTTAAAGAGAAGGGCAGGGAGGGAGGAAGAAAAGGAGATAAACATTTATATATGGGTGCCTTTCATCTGCCTCCTGCAATGGACTTGGCTGGAGACCTGGCTTGCAACCTGGTTATGTGCCCTGACTGGGAATCAAACCAGCAGCCTTTGGGTTTGTAGGTCAGCACCTATCCACTGAGCCACCAGCCAGGGCTTGCATTAACATTTTTGCTAAGTTTGCTTCAAATCATTCTTCAAACAAATACCACCTTTAAAGAAAAGTGGATACTACTAAGACAGTAACTCAAAGTAGACCAATCCAAGAAGCAGAAACAAACAAGTACCACCTAAAATGGGGAGACAAAGAAATAAATCCTGAGTTTTGCTCAGACAAGAGGGCGGGTGGAGGAGGAAGTGGCGGAAAAGAAAGAAAGAAAGAAAGAAATCCTCAGCAAATGGAAAGGAGGAATCTCCAGGAAGAGTGTAAAATGATATAGAGGCAAGCACCCTATTAGACATGGAATTCAAAATAATGATAGAGAAGCTCAATGAGCTCAACCAGCTCAAAGAAAACTATAAACAACTCCAGGGGAACTACAAAGAACTTCAGGGAAGCTACAGGAAACTTACTGAGAACTACACCAGCATTAAAAAGGACATAGAAACCATCAATAAAAGCCAGGAGGAAATAAAGAATACCATTTCTGAATTGAAGAACACAGTAGAAGAAATCTAAAGTAGGCTAGAGAAAGCAGAGGATTGGATCATCGAGCTGGAGGTCAATGTAGGAAAAAATTCCCAGGTAGTGCAACAAAATGAAAAAAGACTGAAAAAAAATGAAGAGGGCCCTGGCTGGTGGCATAGCGGATAAGGCGCCAGCCTGCAAACCCAAAGGTTGCTGGTTTGATTCCCAGCCAGGGCACATAACCAGGTTGCAAGCCAGGTCTCCAGCCAGGTCCATAGCTGGAGGCAGGTGAAAGGCAACCATACACTGATGTCTCTCTCCCTCTCTCCCTTCCCCTCTCCCTAAGAATAATAAATAAAATCTTAAAAAAAAAGAATGAAGAGGTTTTAAGAGAGGTGCAGGACAACATGAAATGTAAGAATATCCATATCATAGGGATACCAGAAGGAGAAGAGGAGGAGCAAGAAATAGGAAACTTGTCTGAAAAAGTAATGATAGAAATCTTCCCTAACTTGAGAGAAAAAGTCTGCAAGCTCAGGAAGCACAGAGGGTCCCAATGAAGATGAACCCAAATAGGCCCACTCTAAGACACATCATCGTTAAAATGGCAAATTTCAGACAAGGATAAAATCCTAAAAGCAGCAAGAAAGAAACGGCTAATAATGTACAAGGGGGCTTTGATAAGGTTATCCGCTGATTTCTCAACAGAAATACAAGCCAGAAGGGAATGGCAAAAAAATATTTGAAGCAATGAAAAACAAAGGCCTGCAACCAAGAATACTCTACCCAGCAAGGCTGTCATTCAAAATGGAAGGTGAAATAAGGAGCTTCTCAGGCAAAAGAAGGCTAAAAGAATACATCTCCACCAAACCATGATTGCAAAGAGATGCTAAATGGTCTGCTTTAAGAAGATGGAGAAACAGAGAGACAGACAGGAACAGCATTATTTATAATAACCAAGATATGGAAGCTGCCCAAATGTCCATCATTAGATGAGTGGATAAATAACTATGGGACATTTACATGATGAAATACTATTTGACAGTACCAAAAAAAAAAAAAAGAAGAAGAAAATGTTGCCCTTTTTCCATCCAGTATGGATGGAAATGGAGAACATAATGCTAAGTGAAATAAGCCAGTCAGAGAAAGACAAACACCATATATTTTCACTCATATGTGGAATCCGATGAACAAATGGAACTGACAAGGTATTGACAAAGTCATAGATGAAGAGCAGGGCAACAGCCAAGGGGTGGGGGTTGTTGGTAGGTTAGAGGATGGTGGGATTGAGCAAATTGGAAAAAGGACTTATAGACATGGACAAAAGTTCACACTTTAATTGTGAGGGGAGTAGAAGGGAACTAAATCGTAATAGAAAAAATACAATAAAAATATTTTTTCAAAGTAAAAAAATAGAAAAGCCTTCAATCTCCTGAATTGCCTGTTCTGGAGTCTGCACAAATTTGTACAGAAAGTCACCTTTGTAATAATAATAGCTAACAAGCCCAGTAATCTTTAAATGTAAGTCAGCACCACCATTACTTCCTTTTGTGGGGGGTGTTGATTACTTTAAATTAAAAGTAGTACAGTGAATTTTCATACACCCATAACTGAGAATCAATAGTTATCAATATTTTGCTATATTTGATTCATCTGGAACATTTCCCCGCAAAATTACCTTGTTCTAAAGCAAATCCCAGATATTGTGTCACTTCCTTCCCCTATATATTTCAGTATGCATATCTAAAATATATGGACATTTTCTCAGAAAATCACAATCTTGCTAAACATAATAAAATTAATAACTATTTGATAACTTCTTTTTTTTTTTTTTTTTTTTCCAATGTATGGTTGCGTTTCACCTGCCTCCAGCCACAGACCTGGCTGGAGACCTGGTTTGCAACCTGGTTATATGCCCTGGCTGGGGAATCGAACCCGCGACCTTTGGGTTTGCAGGCTGGCGCCTTAACCACTGTGCTACCAGCCAGGGCTGATAACTTCTTGATGTTATTCAGTACTAGGTCTGTAATCAAATTTCTTCGATTGTCTAACAAAAAAATGTATTTTTACAGTGGCTTTGTTTTAATCACAATCTAAACAGGATTCATATTGCATTTGGCTCTCATGCCTTTTAAGGTTTTTAAGCTAGATCTGTCCTCTTGCTTTTTGTTTTATGCTATTGATTTGTTGTAAAAATAAATAAACTGGTATGACTGTTCTGTAGCACATTTCACCTTATAGATCTGTTTGCTTCCTTGTGACATTGTCTTCTTAATGAAACCATGCCAGTTATCTTGTAACACATCTGATTGTTTTTTCATGGTATCATTTAACTTATTCTTTTATCTCTGTTTCCTGCAAACTGGAAACAATATGAATTGCTTACTTGATTTTTTTTTAAGATTTTATTTCATTATTTTTAGAAAGAGGGGAAGGGAGAGAGGCAGAGATGGAGAGAGACATCAATGTATGGTTGCTTTTCACCAGCCTCCAGCCACAGACCTGATTGGAGACCTGGTTTGCAACCTGGTTACGTGCCCTGGCTGGGGAATCGAACCTGCGACCTTTGGGTTCGCAGGCCAGCGCCTTAACCACTGTGCTACCAGCCAGGGCGCTTACTTGATTTTTTATCTTTGTCAAAACTACTTCCAAATGGTGCTGTGAGTTTTCTGTTGTATTGCATCAGGTGATGCATGGAGTTGTCCGTCTCACTGTATTACTTACAATAAGGTTAATTCTGAGTTGTGGGGGCTGTATCAAATTATCAGGCTGTATCAGATTTCCTGATCTCACCCTTGCAAAGTTGTTTTTCTTCTTGAGACTAGCAAATTGCCTGTGAGGTAATACTCTGGTATTATATGAATATTCAATGCCTTACAGTCACTTATTTCTAGAATCACCTGTAATTTTCTAATTCTGTCATTCCTTCTGCATTTATTAGCTGGCATTTGCTTATACTGAAATAATACTTGTTATTAACTATTTGTTGATTCAAGATTGTTAAGTCATTACAAAGGGGTACATAAGAAGATGATGGTCTTCAGTAGCTCATAGCCTGCTTATAGACAAAATGATACAACATTCAGGAACAACACAAGATTGTATGTTAAATGTATTAAGTTAATTGTGCATATTACAAGTTCAGGGGAGGGACAGGTAGAAAGATCCTAGAGGCTTGCATAGAAGGTTGATTTCTGCTTACCTTTGAAGGATGGGCAGGTTTTGAAGATGTGGACAAAAGGGAAGAAGGTACTGCAGGCGTGTGGATGGTGAGTATAAAGGTGCAGGGAGAGAAGATGAGCTGTATATGTTCTGAAGGTATCTGGAGAAACTGAGAATATGGGTGTGAAAATAAGTTTGGTGAGATAGGTAGGCCAAGAGCAGAACATGGACAACCTTAAATGCCAGTTTAGGGAGGTTGACTTTTATCCTTTAATAAGTTTGTGCTCTTTGTATTCGAGGCATTCGTGAATTAGTTTCTTATGTGATAGGAAGCAAAATTTGGCTTTGTTAAAGCCAGAAGCAGGGAGACCAATGAGATCATCTTTGGGTTACTGAGAGGTAGGGAATATTCAGATAAATGTCTACATCCTCTTTTCTCTACAGCCCGTGTGACCCCAACTCTACCAAAGCAGGACCGTCCTGTGCGGGAGGGGACCCGGGTAGCTTCCATTGAGACAGGTTTGGCTGCAGCAGCTGCAAAGCTGGCCCAGCAGGTAGGTGCTGACATTCAAGCAATGGCCCTGCTATGGATCCTAGTTTGACTTACAGCCTCAAAACTCAGACCCTCAGGCTAATAGAATCCTACCGATATCTCACTGGGGAGTGGTTAACCTTTGATTTTTATCCATGACGATATCCTAGCCCCTCCTAGACCCTTCGCATCCCAACTCAATGAGAAGCTGCTGCCACAGGTCACACAGTTGACATAGTTTAGGATGAAAGAAAATAGGGGGCAGAGAAAAGCCCTTGCTTTTCTGGCTGTGTACAAACCTCTCAGATGAGAAACACCAGGTCTGTCTGTAAGTGAGAGCACTTGCCTTTAGATGAAGCCCCGAGGAGGTGACTCAGCTAAGTATACTCAAGTTCTTAGCCATTTGCCAGAACTGGAATTCGGTTTTTTTGGGGAGAGGCTTTTATTGTCCTCTACTATACCAGAAATTGTTGCCTTAATTTTTACTCCCTGCTTCTCAAGAACACTTCATCCACTAATTTTTGGCCTGAAGGGTCACTTCACTAGAATAAAGTTGTTATCTAATGTGTATAATGTGCTTAGCAACCCTGGGAGCAGTTGGAGGGGGATCTTCTGGTTATCTCCTTATGGACATTCTCTTAGCTCCTCATGCTATATCCTATAGCTTAGAGCATTTATTGAGCATCTGTTTTACACTAGGTGCTTCATATGTACAGTGTCTCATGTAATTTTCCCAATACCATTTTTCAATAGATGATATTTTCATCATTTTACAGGTGAAGAAAATGAGGCTCTCTTTAAATGACTAGTCCAGGATAATACAGCCAGTAAATGGAGGAGACAAGATTCAGACTCATATCCTCTAACTTTATGTTCTTTGCTATTTAAGTAAAATGAAATTGTTAAGTATTTATATAATTCAGTAATTCCATCCTATTTAAATAAACTTTAATAGAATGTTGTTTTTAATATGATGTTCTATTATGGCACTCTAGAGTTGCTTAGAAGTGTCTCAGAGGTTATTGTTGGGAGCCAGCAGACCAAGCAGGCCAGGTGGCTCTTCTTTGACCAGAATTTTTCTCTGTTATGTATATCCTAGTGCCATGTAAAATGTAATTTGAAAAGAAGGTGTTCTACTGCTTTAAATAAACAGATAAGTTAATTAAAAGTGTGAAAAGTACCCATAGTATGTTCTAAGGGACTCACTTCTGTTTGAGTTATTAGGGATGACCTCAGAGAAGAGGTTTTGAAGTTGGGGAGGGGTTTTGCAGACTAAGCTTATGGAAGGCATAGGGAAACATTTGAGAAGAAGATAATTTGATATAGCACACACATGATCCTGTTGATATGGTATCTGGTCACCTCTCCTCTCTGAGCTCCTGCCAACCCTTTAAGCACACCCTTTATGCCAGCCATATATACTGTTGCACTGTGATATTCATAGTTCACTCATTTTGTCAGATTGTCTCATGTTTCTGTGCCTCTCCTCTCAGATGCTTTACCTAACACCCCTTCACACCATCTACCACCAATTTATTTCAGTATCCTTCTGTGCTTCCATAGCATTCTGCCATGGTACTTACAAGTGTACTTTCCAGTGACCCTTATTAAACTGTAAGTGCCTTAAGGGTGGAGGGAATATATCATTTAACCTGGTGTTCCCACTATTTTAAGCATATGTTTAGCCAGTGTTGAGTGAGTGAGTGAATGAATGAATGAGCAGATCTTTCTGGATTGGAGGATTCATGTTGAGGAGCAAGGTAAGACAGAAATTGAAAAATGGATTCTGGAGCCAGCCTGCCTGAGTTTGAATCCTTGCTCTACCACTGAGCAAATTACTTAAATTCTCTGTACCTCAGCTTCCTTGTAGACTTTGAGGATTAGATGAGCTAATATATGTAATGTAAACGCCCTAAGAACGGCATTTGCTGCAGAGTATATTTACTATAGACATGTTAGTGTTCATCATTATCATTATGGGTTGGGTAGGTGTAAGTTGCCAGACTGGAAAACCTTGAATGTCAGGCTAGGGAGTTTGAACTTGGCTGTAGACCTGCTAGGCTTTTGAGCAAACTAATATTGAAGTGAAAGTGGCCTTGTTATAAGACAGTGTAGTTTTCTATGGGGAACTTGGGTGAATTATATGAGAAGTAAATAGGTGACAAAGGTAGGAAAAAATAGGCTGCATGATCTAGGTGTGAACTGATAATTTCTAGATTCAGATGAGAGGAATGGGGGCAGCAATGCAGTTCCTAGTGTGGGTGAGGAAAGATTCTGAAGCTAGGCAGCTTGGGCCTCGATCCCAGGTTTGCCGCCTATGTAACCTTGGGAAAATGACTTCACCTCTTGGTTTCTTCTCTTAAAATGGGATTATAAGTCTTCTAATACATCCTTTGAGTATTAAATGAATTAGAGAATAGTGCTTGGCATGTACTACTAATATTATTATTCTTATCCCCCAGAAGTTCCTGTGGTAGCCACAGCCTGTCAGATCGTCCAAAGGCAGGACTAGGCTTGTGTTGCCAAAAGAAGGCAAAGAAATGTAATCACTGAGCTGGTCTGTGTGGCTGTGTAGCATTTCAGAAGGTGAAGCCATTTACATGCTCTCAGCATCACCTTTCCAGGTTCTCAGGGCTCCAGATGCCCACTGTACAGGTACCCACTATGCAGTGGATATTAAATCCATAGAGCCATGGATGGATGAAATCCAACATATTGGGAGAAGTGACAACTCAATTCATCCCTCCATCCCAGATCAAGGTTTTAAGCCCAGTGAACTAATGATTGTCAAGTTCTCTATTTAAAGAATAAAAGAAAAAGACCAGCAAGAGGAAGAGACCCCATTTTGAGGAATGAAGAGGAATAGTTTACTGTTTGTTGAGTACTTATTATGTACTATGTGTTTTTATGTCATTATTTTATTAATCTTTCTGACAACCCTGAAAAACAGGTATTACTTTGCCCATTTTACAGATGAGGCAGTTGAGATACTGAAAGCTTTGTAAGTTGAACAAGGTCATCCAATTTTGGAAGACAAATCTAGATTTGAACTCAAGATTATATTATTCCAAACCTACCCCTACTTTTTTACTTTCAGCTCTCCCATTTTGAGAAGTATACAGGGTGGGTGTTCAAATAGGCCTGGTTGAATCATAGATACAACTCTTTACCTGTGAGGCTTTGGGCTCAAGATACTTAGCCCCTGCACCTCAGTTATCTTATCTGTGCAAGCTGAGGGATTTTCTTTCTCAGGGCTGCTCTGTGGAGTAAATAGGATAACATATATAAAGTGCCTCCGCTGCTGGCATAAATTTAGCAATTATTATTAGAAGTTTCTATGATCTACCTGTAACTGGGAGTGTAGAACCAAGACTCATTTCTGAACTCATTTATCCTTCTGTTCCCACTGTACTGATTAGTGGCAGTGACGACTTAAGGACAGATGGTAGCAAAGAGATGACCCCAAGTAGGGAAAGGCCTTTATGTTTGTGTGCTCATATGTGCAGGCTAGACTTGGGCTGGGCATGGGTTGCAGAACTACAGTGACCATTGTCTAGTTTCTTTTCTGGGAAATTCTCTTTTCCAGACTCCTGAATTCTCCCCTCCCACTTGGCTTATGTTTCAGGAGCTACAGAAAGCCCAAAAGAAGAAATATGTCAAGAAGAAGCCTTTGTTGAAGGAGGTAGAACAGCCTCGCTCTCAAGAGTCCAATCTCAGTGTGGCAGCACCAGCCCCAACTCTGGCTACCACACCCCAGCTTCTCACCTCATCCTCACCCCTGCCTCCTCCTGAGCCTAAGCAAGAGGCCCTCTCAGGAAGCCTTGCTGACCATGAGTATACTGCTCGTCCCAATGCCTTTGGCATGGCCCAGGCAAACCGCAGCACCACACCCATGGCTCCTGGTGTCTTCTTGACCCAGCGGCGCCCTTCAGTTGGCTCCCAGAGCAGTCAAGCAGGACAAGGTATAGTCGATATGTTTATAGAACTGAGAACGAATGACCTTAGGTCCACCAGTTCCAACCACAGTGCAATGGGTATATGACAATACTGAGAGGGATACTGGCAGCCAACCTAAGGTACTTGAATTTGGTATGGGCTATGAAGAGACATTGACTGCTGTTAAGCAGAGATAAGCTTAGGTGTAGGTAGAGAAAGATGCGTCTGGTGGCCAGAGTGGAGGGTGGGTTGAAGGTGGGAAGTCTAAGGAAGAGACACGTACCCAAGTCTAAGCCACACTGGAGAGAGGCTAGGGCTCTGGCAGAGGGAATGGAGAGGACGGGTGGGGTAAATGGGTCAAATATGGAGGAGGTCATGTGGGACATGGGAGGTGATTAGATGTGGGGAGAGGAGAAGAGTCAAGGGCCAGGGACTCAGGCCCTTTTTTTCTTTATTTTTGCCTTCAAAGCCCAATCCCTAGAATGCATAGCTTAAGAGGGGGAGATTGGGGTGATGAGGATGGGGGTTTCAAATGAAGCAAGGCTCTGAGGGTGGCACCTTGAGGGACACTGAGATATAATCACTAAGAAGATACTTGTCTAATACTGGCGGGTAGGATAAGATGACAGGGAAGCACAGTCATGTCTGAAGAATTTTGGAAGGAAAATGACTGGACCAAAGAAATCAGTGGGGAAAAGGAATCAGACTAACCAGGGAGTCTAGCGGTTGCAGGAGATCTTAGGAAGAAGAGTCAACGCATGTGGTGTTGGGTGGAAGTAGTTAAGGACTGCCTCTTACCCAAGATGGGCCTGAAGCCAGGTGTAAGGATGGGGAAACTCTGGACAGAGGAACAGAGAAGGGTGGTGGTTTGAGGACAGTTGGTGCTGAAGTTGCTGATGGAGCGCTTGCCATAGTGTTTGCTTACCTCTTTGTTGCCTCACAGGAAAGCGTCCCAAAAAGGGCCTGGCCACAGCAAAGCAGAGACTCGGCCGTATCCTGAAAATCCACAGAAATGGCAAACTACTTCTGTGAGCTCCCCTGTGTCCTGCACCTCACCCCTACACCCCCATTGCCTTCTCCATTGTCAACTCTCGGGGCATTCCTGGATCCTGTCTGCCCTGAGCAAGGTGCTGAGGCACATTGTCCTGCTTTCCTGGAACTGACCAAAGGCAGGGACTCCCCCAGTGGGCCTCTTCACTGACTCCTCCAACCCCTTCCCCACTTCCACTAGAGCATTTTGCCTTCCTTCTTCATACCTCTGAGTATCTGGTAAATGAGAAAGGTTTCAAGCTGACTAGAACCCTCTTTTCTGCTGCACCAACCCATTTCCTCTTCACCAGCCTTGTTCCTTGACTCTCATCCCCACCTAGAGCCACAAGGCAGGATGAGGAGAGGCATGAGGAGAACCTAGGCCCTTAGGTATTTCCCTGGTCACAGAGTGGGGGCAGCACTCAACAATTTCTGCAACTCCAGAAGCCTGCCCGCCTCTGGCCAGTTTTCCTTCTTCCTGCCTGGTGGGTATTTCCCACTCGAGACTCCTTCCTGGGGGAAGGGGCTGGCCTCTGCCCTTTCTTGCCAACTGGTTCATGGAAATACAGAGGAGTGCCCAGAGTCTCCTCAGTGCCCCACCCAGGGCCATTTCCAGAGGTAGCCTAGAAAGGTCATGGGCTGACTTCAAGCTTCTTGGGAAGAGGAGATTCCTGTCATTTCTCAGGATGGGAAGAGGACCGACACCTAAGCCTTTGACCATGGCTTTGTAGCTCATTGAAGGAAGCTACTTTAGGGTGGCTACAGATGAAATCCCATCCCAGGCTGAGCTCCAGGGATTTACCTGGACTTTGAGGTCCCGCAGAACACTACCCATGTGGCTGTGGCCAAGTCCGAGCAGGTAAAATACTATCTCCTAAAAGCCTGAAAACACTCATCACTGAAGCAGCCAGACTGGGGCCCCACGGCCTGCTTCCTTCACCTGTACCACAGAGGACAGTGTGGACTTTCCAGGGAGGATGTGGCAAGGCAGCTCAGCCCCAGATTCTCCATTGGGAGCCTCGCTTCGTTCCCCACCTGATGTCTTCATCTGAAGACCACAGAATGCGCAACCTCATTCCTGGGCCTCTGCACTCCCACTCATCAGGTCAACATGCAATCAGAGTTCAGAGGAGCATGCTGGAGCCTAGGAGCCGAGGCGCTCAGCTGCAAAGGAGCTGATCATCTGATCCTCCCTCCCCCCGTTCCCTTTGTGGATGTCTGTTGTCCAAACAGTGCTCACCCCTCTCCCTCTGCTTCCCCCAGCTCCCTCCACCCTCACCTATCAGGCCTCCCTGGCAACCTGGACTGGCTGGAGGATGTCTTCCTCCCTCCATTTTGGCACTGCCCAAGTGGAATGCATCCTTACCCTTGACCCCACTCCAACCTCAGCCCAGTTTACCCAGTGCTTCTGGGGGACTTAACAGCTAGAATGCAGGCCATGGGGGATTTGTGAGACTTCCCTTATTGTCTCTGTGTCTCCAGTTCATCTTTTCTCCACACAGCCCACATCTACTCTCCTTCCTTAGAATCAGGGGTCCCTTTGCCCCATTTACTTTTTTCTATCTTGGAGACCCCAGGGGCCAAGCAGTCCTCCATCTAGTTACACCAAAGGCAAAAAGCCTGGCTACCTCCCCCTTAGCACGTGAGGTCCCCACTCCCCTCCTCTCTGTTTCTGCCCAGCTTTGCTTTTCTTAGCATTTCAAGGCAGCGGAGTGGAGGGAAGGGAGCAGCCTGTGTCCCTGTGTAGGCAGCTGCCTGACTAGGCCCTGACTGCTATAACCAAGGCCAGGACCCCAGCCCTCTGCCCATTAACAGCCCCCTTCCTTGATCTTTCAAAGGCAGCTAATTGCTAGCAAATCCCCCTAGTTCCAGGCCTCTTTTTCCCTTTGTTTCTTTGTTAGAAGTTTCTGTGGAGCTGAAACCCAACCTCCATTTGTCTGGGTTTCCTTTTAGTTTAGTTGGATTCTCAGAACTTCCTGTTTGTTGTTTTGTGTTTCAAATGAAAAGCAAGTTTACCCTCAGAGTTATGCTTTTCCAAAGAGGCTAGTGTGCTTTTTCTTTTTTAATGTTTCAGGTTCTAAGTGAAGTGAGTTGGGGAGGGGTTAGGAGTGGTAGTAACCAAGGTTTAGAACATGGTGAGTTACCTCTGGTCTCCTATCCTCAGCACAGAGCTGGGAGTTGGGTAGGAGGCAGGGAGAGAGGATTTCTATTCACCTTTAATATATTTTTACAGAAAAGCAAACAATTTAAAAACAAGCCCACCGCTTCTGTACATGTTTAAATATATTTTTAGAAGTGGGTAGGATTGTGAATTTCTGATGCAGGGCCTTTTTATAAACAGGTTAGAATAGCATCATACAGACTTCTCTTGGTTCCCCCCCACCCTGTTTCTTTCTTATATTGTGTTACTAATGTAATTTATATTTTTTTTTAGGTCCTCCCTTTCCTATAGAGATAAAAGTGATTTATCTTGGCAATTGCTTTGCTTGGTATTCTTTTTGTGGTGGTGGTGGTGGTGGTGGTGGTGGTGGTGGGTCCAGGCACATTGCCTTCCCCTTACATTTCCTCTGACTCTCCCTCCCACCAAGTCAGCACTTCCTTGGTGCCCAACTACATAACTGAGGTGAGGTGAAGACAAGAGACACAGTTCCTACACCACAAACAGATACTCAGAAGGATGGTGAGCAGAAGAGAAAGGGTGCAACAATTCAAAGGGGCCTAACAAGTTTGTTGGGAAGGTTTTCCATAGCTTCCATGGGCTGTTTTCAATAGTGACACCTGTATCTTTTTTGTGTGAATGGACTATTTTGGGTTCTCCCTCTTGCTCTTCTTTCTCCCTCTTACTCCCTCTCTCTCACTCCCCTGGCCTGTACTTAACACATTGTTGACTGGCAGTGTTATACAAAATCTAATGCAAGTGCAAACACAGTTAACTTGTGTAGCAAATTACATCCATCTGTTCATTAACACTGTTGATCGGCAATTTTATAGCAAAAGCTAATACAGGTGCAAGCACAAGTTATCAGTCAACAACATTTGGACTTGAAAACAAGTTTTTTTCATGACTGGTCAACAATGTGTTGTTAATTAGTGTGCTGAGGACCAGTGCAAGGGGTAGAATATAATTATATTAACATATAATCCCAGACACCACTCTTAGTGTTATCTAAGATATCTATATATCAACATACTCATCCTATTGATGAGGAAAGAGAAAGAAAAACTCATCATACATCATAAGTTGTGGGGCCAGTCTGGTTTCAAAGTCTGTTCTTATCACAGTTCTACCACCTCTCACTGATAAATAACTACTACCATTTATTAAGTGCCTTCTCTGGGCTGGGTATTGGGCTAGGGGATTCACTTGGGATATCTCATTTAATCCTCACAGACAACTCTGGGAAATGGTTAATGGCCTATTTTACAGTGAAGGAGGGTGAACCCTGCCAATGGTCTTTCCCAGCAGGATCTACCTGACTCTAAAACTCATGTTTTTTCTCCTCACCATGTTCAAAAGTCTTCTGTAATTCAATGAGCCAACAGGTGTTTATTGAGCACCTGTTTTATGTAAGATGTAGCATGAGAGTTGTGTCCTGAGGAGAGCCCCCAGAGTGATATTGGGAGCCTCCATTCCAAATTTACCACTGCCCTGACTCTTTGTGACCCAGGGGAGGGCTGTTCACTGTCTGAGGGTCACTGTAAAAGGAGTTTGAATCCAATCAGGGTTTCCTCATCCTGGAGATTCTGCTTCTGTGGGTGAGACTGCCTGAGTTTGACACTTACTGGTTAAATGAGCTCCTCCAGTCTTTCCAGGATGAATTTTGGCTTTAGGCAAGGTTTGGGTACAACTTCTTGTCTTGGGCATGGGGAACTTTGCCTCCTGGTAAAAAGGTAACAGGAAAGTGGGGAGGGATTTGGGAGCCCATTCAGGAATGGTGGGCTGGGTTTTCTTGGTCACCAACTCACCTCCCGCCTCCAGATTGAGGGGCCTAAGCACTGTCACTAACCTCAGAGGATAAGCTAGAGTCTTGGTGACCTTACTCCTCACCCAGGCAGGAGGTGTCAGCAGATCGGAGGCTCTGTCTAAAAACTGGGAGGAGAGACCTGACTAGTGTTGGGCATCATTCTGCAAACCAAAAAGTCACCAGTTCAATTCCTGGTCAGGGCACATGCCTGGGTTGCCAGTTTGGTCCCCAGTCAGGCCCCCTACAGAAGGCAGCCGATCAGTGCTTCCCTTCCTCTCTCCCTTCCCTAAAGATAAAAATGAATTTAAAAATTGGAAGGAGAACAAGGACACCCAACTTCAATCTTCCATTTTCCCAATGTGGAGTAGAAAAGTGCATAGCGCTTATCACTAAGAGCTCACCTCAGTAACTAAACAAGTAATCTGTGAGATGGTTTGTCCAGGTCTCACGTTTTACATTTGCCAGATGGAATCATTTCAACAATGAATCTCTCTAGAAAACGGCAAGTGTTGGAGGAAGAATCACCCTAGGATGTCATTGATTCCCAAACTGAGTCCTTTAACCCTGACCTGTCCTGCATACATCCCACATTTCTACTTGCTCCTGTAAGTGTTCCTGCCTCAAGTACACAAGTCCCTCTCTTTCCATCAGGACCCTGTTCACCCCACGTTGACTGAAGTGGCACTTGTCCTCCAGTAAGCTGAGTGAAGGAGAAGAGCACCATATGGGACAGTGTAGTGTCAGAGATGAGCAGGGGATTTATCGCTGGGAAGCAGGGAATCAATAAAGTTTCCTGTTAGGGGTGATGTCTGAGCTGAAGGCTGAAAAGTAAGTATCTGATCAGACAGAGAACAGTGGGAAGAGTATTCCAAGCCAAAGCAATAGCATTAGTTTAAAATTTTGGGGTGGGGGAAAACCCATGTGTGTATAGACAAGTAAGTATAATTGTACCTGTGACTTTCACCTAAGGGAACATATGCAGAATCTCTAAGAAGGGATGTTTAGATTCATTAGGCACATGTTCGGAATTGGTTAGCTTGTAGGCATATTTATTTTAAAACCTCAAGGAGGGATATATTATTTTGATGTTGGTCAAAAGACTTAACTGTATCCCATGAATGATGGAGAACCATTAAAGGGTTTTAAACAGAAAGTGGCATGATCCAACTTGCTCTTTAAAAAGATCACTTTGGCCCTGGCTGGTGGCACAGTGGCTAAGGCACCCGCCTGCAAAACCAAAGGTCGCTGGTTCGATTCCCAGCCAGGGCAACATAACTAGGTTGCAAGCTAGGTCCGTAGCTGGAGGCAGGTGAAAGGCAACCATACACTGATGTTTCTCTCCCTCTCTTCCTTTCTCCCTTCCCCTCTCTCTGAAAAATAATAAATAAAATCTTTTAAAAAAATAAATAAAAAGATCACTTTGCCAGTCAAAGGAATGGGTTAGGAGGGAGAGAGATTGATCCAGGGAGACGAGAGAGGAGGCTACTGAAGGAGGGATGAGGAAGGCACCATCTCTCCTAATGCTGCATTCAACGCCACTTCCTTAAAGGAGCCTTCACTCAGCTCTCCAGTCAGTTCTGACCTTTTCGTGGATTTCTACATCTCATAAAGGGTGGAAATCTCAGGCCATTTCCAGGAGACAGAACCATAGAGTTGGCCACTCATACAACCAACCCAAGAGACAAAAAGTTGGACTCTATTCCCTTTTCAGGTTTTTAACTCATAATAGCTCAACTTTCCAGACCTTCTATTTCCTCAATGGACCACAATGTCATGCCAATACTCACCAATGAATGTGGTAAGAGATGCACAATATCAACTTTATATTATCCTTAGGAGTCCACCAAGCCTCGCTTGCATTTTACTCCATTCCATTCCACATACACAACCTTTCAAGGTTACCTTCCCAAAGTCCTACTTTCATCATTCCCCCCTGCTTAAGAGCATCCATGGCTTCCCACTGCTTTATTATCATATCTTCTGGCTTTCAAAGGCTTTCTGTAACCTGTCCCACCTGGAGACAACGGGTCGCAGTTGAAAAAGGATGTGTCTGGGAGCTGAGAAAAGTAATGATGCAGTTTCAGCTCTGACACATACGTGTTCTTGAGCTGGCTACTTCATTTTTTTTTTTTTCTTTAGGTTTTTAAAAAATATCTTTACTGTTGTGCCAGGCATGTATTGTTAACCCACAAGACCCAATCTTTACTCTTCTTTGCCTCACACTGCCTTAAAGGGCTGGCTCTTTCCCATGGCTGTTTGCCTCTTCCTTGCGCTTGCGTTCAGCCAAGAATTTCAGCAGGAGCAGCCAGCAGCCCTTAGTAGGTTCCTAAGGGCTTAACACCCTTTCTGTTACTCTCTCCTGGGAGCTCCTCCAGCCATTGTGATTCCGGGTGCTCTTCCTGCACCTTTGTAAATAGTCCCTTTATTTCAACCTCCTTGATTACCCCAGTTTAACTATGCTGTCTACTTCCTGCTGGGACTGACTGATGGGAGTAGATCCAAGAGTGATGTTTAAATATAAGAAAAGTTAATAATCAAGTGGGTGGAAAAAGATACGCCTAGCAAATGTGAACCAAGAGAAACCTGGTGTGTCATTTTACTAACATCAGACAAACAGAAATGTTATGGGAAAAAAGCAGCACTAGAGCTAAAGAAGGTGACTGCATATTGATTTAAAAATTTGGTTCAATTTTAACAGGACCTCAAAATGTATAAAGCAAAAACTTGCTGAAACTACAAAGAAAAAACAGACATGCACACAAGGTAGGCGATTTAGCATACCTCCAATATACAGGGTAGGTAAAACAGCAAAAATCGACAAGGCTGGAAAGTTTGCCCCTCACAATGGACAGGTTAGCTGTGATGTACCTACTGGGATGCTACCCCAACAGCTGAAGAAAAAATACACACACACAAACTGGTCACCTGACCCAATAAAGCTTCAGGGCATTTGTAAGGACTGTGGCCTGCAAACCCTGCTCTCTGACATTGCACTTAATCAAAATTTTAAAAGGTAACTAGAAAAGACTCATACATTTGAAGACTGAAAAACACTTCTAAATAACATGTCAAAGGGGAAAAATCATAACAAACTAGGAACTAGAGCTTGATGGTAATAAAAATACTACATATCCAACCCTGACTGGTGTGGCTTGGTTGGGTAGACAGCTGTCTCTCTTTTATTTAGGCTTCTCCATTTCCTTTATTCTTAACATCCCCAGGTCTATTCTGTAACCACCAATGTGTACTTTTCTTTTTTCCTTCCACATCCAGAAAATTCACATTTAATTACTACCTACTATCAGCTTCTCAAGTCAGATTAATACAAAGTTTTCTTTTCATTATTTCAAAATGCCTACGTTAATTCATTTGTTTAAAGAATTACTTTTTCAGGTAATATGAACTGCAATATTACTAAACACATGCAAAAATACATGTTTTTACACATATTTAAAGTACATACGGGATTTGGAAGAGTTAATACAAAAATTTAAAATATTCCAATAGGTTATATAATTATTACATGTTAAATGATAGTATTTTAGACATAGTATAGCAAATTAAGCATTTTTTTCTTCTTTAATACTTATTTTACTCTGGAATGCTATTTTTGTGAAATATATCACAGAAATGGTGTATTGCAGAACTCACTTTTGTGAACATTGTCCTAGAGACAATGCCAAACCCATGGTACAAAATGAATTTGGTTTTTGAGTCAGATCCTCTCCACTCCAATAATACAACTCTCTTTTAAGCCACTGGAACTACAATTTATTCTTTTTGGAGTTTTCCATCTTAAATAATAGATTTTTTTCCCCTGGCTGTGCACAGGTCTTACTTCTTTCAATATCCTCTGTTTTTTCTCTACATGTGTTTTACAAGTTGAAGCCTTCAAAAATAATGGTACTTGCAGTGCTCAGCTGGTCCCCAGAGTAGAAATTATTATGTCTACTAAGTTGAGGTAAAAAACTAAAATCCCTACGATTTAAATAATTTTGTAGAATAGTATTCTAGCTATTCTTTGAACTTGTGGCTGACTTCCTGTGTGGTCCTAAACTAACTCCTGAACTATTGAAGAGTCTGTTGAGGTAGAGATTAGGTATGTTCACATTTCAATAATAAAGTTCACTATAGCATTTATTCCTTTTCCCAAGCATCCCCAGTTTGGGGGCCTTCATAACTGGAAATGTATATTTCACTATCTATTTGAAAGGAATCTCATCTAGTTTACATGCTAATATGAGAATATATATTGCCTATGTACAAGAATTATATAGTTTAGTAGTTTGCAACTTCCATCCAAATTGGTCTTCATTCTCAGCATCTTTTCTAACCGAAAGATTGACTGATTTCACAACACACCCACATCCAGTTGGTTGCTATTTAAAACATAAATTGCTAACAAAATCTATATATTATACACCCACGAATAAACACATATTTTGTAACAGTGAATAAGAAAGATAGCACGTCTTCTATGTAATACACATCCACATTTCTTAGGTTTTCCTTCTTCCTTAACTGCATTAGATTTTTCTGAGTTATTACAAGTAACCTGATTTTCCCATATTGTGAAGTAATTCCAACCTAAGGAAACGTAGTCTGCAGTAATGCAGATACAAGTAATATACAAATTTATCCCTTATTTAGTAAAATCTATAACAAAATTATTTTAAAGCATTCATAAGTTAAAGTTGGATCTTATTCGGCTACCCTATGTCTTTTGATTGGTGCATTTACTCTATTTACCTTTAAGGTTATTATTGATAGGTACTTACTCATTATCTATTTTTCGCTTTGTACCTGTGTTCCTGTCTGTCTCTCTGTTTCTTCATCTCCTTAAAGCAGACCCTTTAGCATCTCTTGCAATGCTGGTTTGGTGGAGGTGTTTCCTTTTCTTTCTTTTTTTTTTGGCAACAAAGTACAAAAAGTTTATAGTATGGTTTCAACCTTTACAAAACTAATAGTTGTTTAATTTTCATGTGTTATTAATTGGAAAAAATCACTATTATCTGAAAAGCCATTAAAATAGTTCTCCATTTTCCCACTATTTATCTATATGAGTCCAGATTTTCTTCACATTTTTCTTTTTTTTTTAAATTTTATTGTTGTTGTATTACATCCATCCCCTTTTTGCTCCCCTCTGTCCCCCTCACCACCCACCCATTCCCCCCAAAGTCAATCCCACCTGTTGTCCATGTCCATGTCCATGGTTCCTTTATACTAGGTTCTTGTCAAAGCTGTTCCCCTTTCTTGCCTCTGCCTCCCCCCTCCCCCCAAACCCTTTCCCCCTGACCACTGAAGGCCTATTCATTGTATTCATATATTTGGTTCTGTTTTGCTTGTTGTTAGTTTTGCTCATGATTGTCCCATAATGGGTGAGATCATATGATATTTGTCCTTCACTGACTGGCTTATTTCACTAAGCATAATACTCTCCAGTTCCATCCATGTTGTTGCAAAGGGTACAAGTTCCTTCTTTCTTTCTGCTATATAGAATTCCATTGTGTAAATGTACCAAAGTTGTTTGATCCAATCATCCACTGATGGGCACTTAGGCTGTTTCCAGC